>PVJX010035609.1:0-18080 GCA_004027295.1 Dolichotis patagonum | reverse complement strand
TTTCATTCATCAGTTGGAATGGTTTTAATCTGTTTTGTTTGACTTTATTACACGTGATGGTATGAACAGTTGTTTTGAAGAAAACAAAACATTATGGCAGCCATTGCTGATATAATATCATCTTGCTTAGAGGTCCTACCATGCTTCTACTCTGCTATTACCATCGGTTCTATCATGCTGTGTCTTATTGAGATTTTAATACATGTGATAGTATAAACAAATTTCTTATGGAAAATGAGATATTATAGCAGCCATTGGTCATTCTCTGTTATTTGATTCAGAATGTCCTGTAATTCTTTCATGCTTTTAAATGGTTTTATACTATTTTGGTATGTTTGATATTATTGTATTTGAAACTATGCTCAACTATAGCAGAGAAAGAGATATGTTGATTGCTACTGTTAATGTCTGGTTGTCTTATTATAAAATGCTGTGTTGCTTCTGTTGCTCTGTTCTGATCTGCTTTGTTTTGCCCTCTTTTGTTTTATTCTCTTTAAAATAAAAAAAATTGGGGACCAGTTGTACTGCCTCAGTTAGGAAAGGAGAAGAATATTAACCCCTTGGTAGCCTAGTAACAGAATCTAAACCAAGACCCACCTAACCCTCACACTGCTACTTACTAGTTAGCGGTACTGGGAATGTTAAGCTGTTAAAGTCTTGCTTTCCTTTTGTAGAAAATAGAACTAAATTTTAGAACCTGTCTCAGTGGGTTGTTGGGAGGATTAAATAAGATAAAAAACAGGGTCAGGTACTGATTACTTCCATGAATAATGATTCTTATTATGCTTAAGTGACCACAGACACAAGTTCACCAACTCTGCCCTCCACGGCATCTGTGCCAGGTACCATCCGCACCCACTTGCATGCAGTTCACTCAAATCACAGGTCCTGATTATCCCTCTTAGTTGCCATAGGATCAGGATGGCTGCACATGGGTGAAGTCACTTTTGAGAGCTTTCTCCGCCCTATGGGCCTCTGGGCCCATGCACAGTACTCCAGAGGCTGGATGCTTCCAGGTTCTAGAAACTAACAAAAGAGTGTGGCTGTCTTGATTCTAAGACAAAAGAAAACCTCTGCGGTTCAGACCAGGAAACCCACACTATGCATGAGTAACTCACAAGATCTTTCTGGCCATGCACTCCTCCTCCTCGATGATCAAGCAAGATCAGACCCTCAGAGACTGGAGTCATCCAAAACTGTGGGGAAGAATTTGCAAGATCAATGTTCTGTGTGTCTCTTTCTTAGTCTCTCCCTCTTTCCCTTTTCCACTCCTTCCCCCTCTCTCTTTCGCTTTTTCCCCTACCACCATGAGGTGAACAACCTCCTCCACTATTCACCCCTGCTGTGACGTACTGAGCTCTCACAGACCCAAAGCAACAGGACCAAGTGACCACGGACTAAAAGGTAACACACTGTGACCCAAAATAACTCTCTCCTCCTTAAAAGTTTATTCTCTTAGGTGTTTTGTCACAGTGATAGAAAGCTGACTCACACAGCAGTGGTTACCACTGCTAAAGACCACAGGAGAAGCAATGAGTCATGAGCCCTCTCCAAAAAGCAAATTAAAACAAAATGTCAATATGTCCTTTAACTTTCTTTCTTTTCTTTCCTTTTCTTTCCTTTTCTTTTCTTTTCTTTTCTTTTCTTTCTTTCTTTCTTTCTTTTCTTTCTCTCTCGCTCTCTTTCTCTCTCTCTCTGTCTCTCTCTGTCTCTCTCTCTGTCTCTCTCTCTGTCTCTTTCTTTCTTTCTTTTTCTTTTTCCAGGAATGTGAAAGAGAGTACATTTTTCCATGCTGAAGAACTACATTTCAAAGACCCATATTCTACAGACAAGGCTACAGATAAGTGCTATCCCATAGAATTGTCTACGGTGATGGAAGTGCTCTATACCTGTAGATTCCAATAAAGTAGCCACATCTGTCTATGAGGCCTTTGAAATGCAGCTGCAGAGCCCTTGAAATGTGTCTAGTGTGACCATGAAACTATACTTAATTTTTTGAAGTTTAAATTTAAATAACTACATGTAGCCAGTGACCACGTAAATGGTCAGTGCAAGAGTGAGTACCAGTGTCACCTCTCGAAAGTTCTTAGAAACAGAGGTTCTTATGAAAGAAAGGGAGAGAAAGACCCAGGAACATGTTGAAAGGCTGGTTGTAAGGTTCACTCGGCAGCCAGCAGGTGGGATTTCCCTCACACTGCAACTAATGGAGCTCCAACCGTCTAATTGCTTCTGCCCTGACTCACTTGGAATCATTTCCATCTGACAAAAGAACAAGGTTGTCCATAGATACATCATTGTTTTTATTTGGAGTCTATGTTCTTAGGCTGCTCCATATTCTTAAATATGTACTCACCGTGGGTGGAATGAAATCAGAATATCTAACAGGATACCTCTGAAGTTCGATGCTCACACTGTTATAGGCTGCTGAGTTAGATAGAAATATGACAGACAGGGCTGGGCCTTCCAAGGAACCAATACAGAAGGCCAGATACCTTGCAGCCTTGGAGGATACAGACACCTCTCACTGTGGACCAGACCTGAAGACAAAAAGATCAAACAAATGCACTCATGTCCTAAGGATTGATATTCTAAGTAGGTCTGTATCATCCTGAGGAAACCAGGAGTCACTAATCCAACCCTTTACAGCCAAAGGCCCTGTTCTGTATTCATGCCTGCTTGCTACATGACTTGCCCCCCACTTGTAATCTTATTGTTTGACTATAGCTCTGTTCCACCTCATACCCACCTGCCTTGTGAGCTCCCAGTTTTCCCCCTGCCTTGAACCCATGGTTTTAATCTATAAAAGTCCCTGGAAAAGACAGAGTCTTTGGCAATCCACTCCTTCTATCTCTTTCTCAGACAGAAGCTCTCTTTGTCTCAATAAATATATTCTGCTCTTAACCTCCATTGTTCCTAAAATTCATTCTTCAATTTTAGAGAACACGAACTCATACCAGACATTTAGTAGGCCGGGAGCTTCTTTCCCGTATATCAACCCTGGCTCAAGAAGAAAGGCAGCATAAAACTCGCAGTTTACACCATCATCATCAGGAGCGTCAGAAAGGAATCCAACTTCGCGTTACTCCTTGCAATTTAGCCCCTTTTCTGTGAGTGGCCAAAGTGGATGAGATGAACACTGAAAGCTAAACAGCGTGCTTTGGGACAGTGCTTAACTGGACACCACTGTTGTCCATTTTTCTCAAAGGGCTTCTCACGACAGATAGCCTGCTTGCCATCAGAGAAGCTCTCTGTGATAAAGATTCATCAAAATGACAAAACTGGGCCTCTCCAGGGCGGCCGGGTCAGCAGACTGTGCGAAGAGCCCAGTTTACGCAAGTCCCTAACAAAGGCTCTCTGGATGGTGCCCTTTGTTCCCCTCCCTTCTGGTGGAAATGATTTAGTGAATGCTCCCCACCTTCCTCTCCCTTCAGTGCCACGCTTGACCCCTCACGCCCACCCTTTCACATTAGATCCTTTTGCTCCACTGGCCTTTCCGAATGAGGAAGAGTCTCCCTAATCAAGAATGCACCTCTTCAGTAGAGATCAATCAACTCTGGGGAGTAATGAAGGAGAAGCTGCCCTCTCCACTTTGACCATTGATTTAAACACTATTCACAGGCTCCAGGGTGCTAGAGGGGCAACTGTCTGGGAACCTCTGAAGGACATCATGTCTCATTCCCATAACCCATGCCCAGTCACCCCAAAGAAACAGCCACCAGCCACAGCGCCCTCCTAGCCAGCTACATGGCAACCAAAACAAGCCCCTTCTGTGTACATTTCCTGTAGCGTGTAATTGCCAACTGGTGACAGAGAAGAATGAGAAAGAAATGCAGAGAGAGAGAGAGCTTCGATGGAATCATTGTCACAAGGGCCCCAACCCTACATGACAGGCACAAAAATCTCATGGCACAGCCCATGCCTGGAAGCAAGCCTGGCACCAGACCCCCTCCACAAAGAACTCGGCACCTTCCCCAGAGCCACACGTGCCACACACGCCAGCTTATGTGTCTCGAAAACACAGATGCTCACTGTCAGGAGACTTTGGAAATTCTTGGAGATTTAATCTTTCTCGCCTGAGAATTCCCTCTTAAAATTACGCGTAAATGGCCATCTCAGAGTAGAATCACTGCTGTTCCTCCAGATTAGATCCAAACCGAATTAAATATTTCGTGACAACTACCAGATTCCCGTTAATTTCATCATTTTCCTCCCAAGTCGAATTTCTCTGGTTCTCTCAGTGATGCCTCTCCTGACATGACTTGGAGGACCCTCCTTATCCTGGAGCTTGGCCACATCATACAGATACTGTCACCCACCTCTAAATGTAGCGCTTAAGAAGTGAAGGATGTGAAAGAAGGAAGTCATTAAGTGCTAACAGCTTTGTCCTCTCTGAAACAGCACTGAAGAAATATTAGGTTAAGGTAGGGGTACATGGCAATAAAAGATTTGAACTTGATATAGAAGAACTTCTGCCCTGGCAACAAACATACACCTTTTGAGCTCCTATCTGGAACTATCCCAGGCATTTTGCATATGTTAATCCTTATAAGATGGTGAGTTTCCCTATTTCTGTTTTTTAGTGAAAGAATGAGGCTCATAGGGATAAGTGATTTGCCCAAGATCCTATACCTGATAAATGGCAACTGATGTATTCATCCCAGATTTCTAACTCAGCACAATTCCTCCTGGACATTTCCACATCCTAGAATGACTCAACCTCCTAAAGCCAGCCGTGTCCTATCCAACCTTTCACAGCTCCTAACTTCTCTGGTTTTGTCACATGTTTCTGGGCTTGAATCATCACCTTCTGAGACCTTTAGTTCTTCCCTGACTCTTCCAGACTTGCTTGCCCTGAAACTGGACATCTTCCCAATCCCACAAGCAGCCCTCGGTCCAGTTCTCCCATCACAGCTCTGTGTGAAAGAATTCACTGCTGCCCCCCAGAGAAAGAGATCACACACACACACATGCGCACACACCCCAAGTTACTCACACACACACACACATACACACCCCAAGTTACTGAGCCTGTGTGCTGTCTTCTTGCATGTTTTGGGAGATGAAGTGCTGGGTAATCCAAAGGAGTTAGCTCTCATAAATATGGACTCCCAGCTACATTAGATGAACTATTCCTTTTCCTCCTCCTCCTCCTTTTTCTTCTTCGTGTGTGTGTGTGTGTGTGTGTGTGTGTGATTCTTCCCAAGGAATCCAGAGTCTCTAGAGCTTTCTGAGTTATAAAAAAATGGTAAAATAATAGAAATGGACCAAGTATCCCAGTTGTTTAAGATCTCATTAAGTTGGTTTCTGTATAGTTCATACTCAAATCTCAAGAGTCCTATTTTAAGTTCCTGTTCGTAATGGAATTTAGTTGGTAGAACTAGAAAGTTTGCGTCAGAACTTCAGTGAGGCTGAACAGAGCCCCAGGAGTCCTTACTCTGGTTTGCACAAACTCAAAAACTACCCCATGTGACCCAGTCTCTGCAAGCTATAACATTCAAATGAATCAGTCCAATAACCCTAAGTAAGTTAAAGCAACCTCAATCTTATCTTGAATTTCTTAAATGATGCCAAAGGAGAACAAATTTATAATCCACAGTAATGTTTCTTTAAACTGTCCTTTTTCATTATTTTCCTTCCCAATATCAGTCATAGCCCCAACTCGCTCAAAGCTTCCCTCCATAGGTTGTAGTCTTACTCTCAAAGCCCAAACTTCCTCTAAAGACAAGTTGGCTCAGACCTTCCCAATCCTCCAGGTGATCCCTAACCAAAGCTTTCCAGAAAACCCACTCTGTGCTTCTCAGGAAGGACATCTCTGAAGAGATTCGTCCAGAGACCTGCAGGAGGAGCAGGAAGCTGGCTCCTAACACATCACCAATGCCACATTCTAGAACCCAGAAGGAAGATCCTGCTAGGCACAGTCACACTCAGCAAGAAAACCCAGGGCCAGCAGGGAAGGCCGCATGAGGAGGGGCGAGAGATAAGGCCTCAGGGCTCACAGGTGCCAGGTCTTTCAGAAACGCTTGGAAAATTTCAAGCAGGTATGAGGCAAGAGACTGCAACTCCCTTGTGGGGAGCAGTCTGTAGCAGACCCAAGAACAGGAGCAGAAAGAAGAGTTCATAGGTCATTGCTTTAGTGCTGCATGAGGTACTCATGGCTCAAACAGGGTGATAGCACTGGGACTGTTGAGTAGCTGTGTTGTGAATGTAACACTAAAGACAATCAAGAGCTTTATCTTACATACTGGATTCACAGGGTGCAGTCTGAGGGCAAACCTTAAATGACAGAGCATTGGAAGTGACAGATGTCCCCTCATTTCTCCCCTAGCATTTCATAAGAACTTCACATTGTTCTAAGAAGATAATTTTCAAGATACTTAACACCCGTTAGCAAGTCCTTTTTTTTCTCCAAGTACCCCAAGGACTTGTTGATTAAAACCAAGATCTTGTCCAATAAATTGCTTCTAGTATCCGATGAGTCCCACTTTCCCAGGATCCTTGCCAACAAAATAAAAAAATATTACTTTGGGGGCCAGCTTTATAAGACAAGAAAAACAAATGGTTTTCTGTAGAGGACCCAAAGTTGAGCCAACTCTTAACTCTGTGAGTTACAAACTGGATTCAGCACTCAACCAAAGACCACGGGAACTTAGCTGCAAGGCTATTTCTATCCTATTGCTCCGAGCATTGCACATTAAGCATCTCAGACCCCACATGATGATGAGCAGGAAACAAATTGATGTATTGCAAACATGAGTGTTTCAGGATGGTTCCAGAGGTGGGGAATTTTCTGATCCAAGAAAGGATGTCCTGAATCTCTTCTCAGTGGAGGACCTGTCTTCCAAAGCATTATCCAAATTCCTTTGACTTTTAACAGCTTCTCAGTCATGTCTAAGAAAATATTCCAATAGCAGAGTGAATATATCTCTTTAGGGTTCTAGTAACAGAGTAAACAGTGGTACAACTAAAATATCTTTGAAATTATGCTTTTATCAAAAAATCAACTTAAATCTTACACTCTGGCCCCCAACAGATCAACATCCACTTCTACATAAAAGTAATAAATTGGGTTGCTTACTAAGGAAACTTCCTTCTTAATAAAATAGAATACACTTAGCTTTGTCTCAAACTGCCACTACAAATTTCAAGCGATTTAACCTACAAAGACAAAGAGATTGTGAAAATGCAAGATGGCAAAAGGTAAGCCAACCAAACTCAGAGGATGAAAAGGGAGTTGATAAATACTAGTTGGTCTTGCACAACACAGAAAAGTAAAGCTTGAAATGATGTGAGGGGCGAACTAAGCAAACCAATGAAGATTTAGAAGACCCGGAACACAGTACTCCACAAATGGCCAAGTTGATGTCCCGGTATGTCTGAAAGTAGAGTTGAAGATTGGGATGGAAAACAATAACTAGTTAAGCCTCCATCCGAGCAGCATCTGGATCCACGCCCTGTGGCTGTGGGCCCCAGCTCCCCATCCTAGATGCAGGCGGAAGGCTTCTTTTAGAGGGGTTCAACAACACATTCATGTAGGGTAGGAAGGAAGCTCCTCCCCAAGCCGGGAGATGAAGGAAGACAACTTGCCCCCTCCCCTGTCTCTTCATGTAGCTGCCATGCTGCTGACAGCCATACACCCCAGAACAGCCATCACCAGGGAGAGGGCCCGATAAACTTGGGGTCTGTGGACAGCAAGGGCACAGCAGGAGCGAACCCAGGGTGTGAGCAATAAGGCATGGCCTCTGGAGAATTTCAGACCAATAAGTTAATCAAATACGAGTTTGTTTTTTATCGTTGCCATGTGTGGCAATTTTAATAATTCCAGCGGTAGCATGCTCCTCCTCCAGAAAACTCTTTGCTGGATTGAAGGTGCAAGCAGTGGCAGTACCTACTGTTAAATACCAATGATATGTTCATAAACATCAAACTAGCACATTTTTATTTAATCGGGGAAGCTCCCCATTATTCAGTCAGTTTCCATTTAACGCACTCTCAGCTACAGGTGGTTCCTCCAAGGATGAGTTCAGAGGTCAAATCACTGCACTTCACTCTGGCTGGATCTGTGGCCCCAGCCCTCGAGACACCCCACAGTCCTCTGTTTAAACAGCAGACTAAAAGTAAACAATGACACCATTTGCATGCAACAGCACATTTGAAAATAAACAATGGCTTCTTTCTAAATAAGACAAACTTTGAATTACTTTCTGGCATTCTATGTCACCACTTGGACTTCCTAATTTTGTTTAAACTTTAAAGCATGACACAGAGCAGTGAAGAGTAACCCAGTAGCTTTGTTTGGTAATTGCACAATTTACTTTATACATTAAACATTTCACTCAACTTGAGTAATATCTGTAAAACTGAAATGCATTCATTTTTATTAACCATTTCTGAACCATGAAATTAAGAAAATAATTATTTTAATAGAGGAGTGTTAGTTTATTTTGCTTTCACACAGAATCACATCTGTCAACACCCCAGATTAACATCATGATCACTTTTTACTACTTTAACATATCAGAAAATATGTTCCTGGTGGTAAGGTTCATTGAGGAAGATAAAAAGAAGATGATTTTTCCCTCATGTCTACTTTTATTTTTGAATTTCTAGTTAATTTGTGATGCAGAATAAACACACTCATTGCAGGGACTTGGTACCTCGTGATTCTTTTACACTTCTTCCCTTTCCCGTCTCTCACATCGCCTCCACCACAGGCCTCCTTCCCGTCTTCATAAGCTCTAATTCCCTACTTTCTATCATTTCTCATGTTCTTGAACTTACGTATGCTTTGGGCTTCCGGTATAAGGAAACCATGAGCTCTCTTAACTTTCCGTGTCTGATTTCTTTTACTTAGCATTATAGGTTCAAGTGGTACCCATTTTCCCACGAGTGACCCAGAGAGATCCTTCCTGATGACTGAGTGATGTTACATTGTTTGCGTACTACATGTCACATTTTCTTTTCCACTCCTGTTGATGGGAATGTAGGCCACTCCCCAGACTCAACTAGGATGATTTGTGCTGTTAGAGACACTGCTAATTGTTGTAACTGATTGCTTTTTATTATCACTGAAGCTAATTTCCATTTCTATGTACAAGTAAACGTAGACATATACACATTTGTATACACTGATTGTATCTGGGTGACAGATGTACCAGCTCCACTCCTGATCTGAACCCCACCTCACACCTGCCTCAGCCCAGTGGGCCATTAGTCATCAGACACGTGACACACAAAGACCAGAACCAGCAAACCACAAGACACTTGGCTGAAGCAGAGATGCACAGAAACAGAAGGAAATTTTAACTTCAGTGAAATCCTGACTGATAAAAAAACTGCACCCTTGCTACAGATTAATACGAATAGGAGACATTTCAAAACAAAAAGAAACTTTCAGACAACAAGAAAGAATGTTCAGAATTTAAAATATGGAACTTTTTTAAAAAGAAGAAAAGAAAGTAAAGAAAATCTTACAAGAAGTCAAACAAAAACTATGATAACAAAATGGAAAGTAGGAAAAAAGTATTTTTAAAAATAGAGTATCAATTCAGACAATCTGACCTCTGACTAATCAGAGTTTCGGAAAAAACAGCAAGTAAACAGATGAAGCAGAAACATCACATAATCTAAGAAATGTTCCCAGAACCAAAGGCCAGGGGTTTCTAAACAGGAATGGCCCACCAAGGGCTCAGGACAATAAATGAAAAACAAATTGCACCAAGGCAAACCACTGTGAAATTTCTACATATTAAGAATAAGGACAAAATCCCCCAATGGTCCCAAACAGAACAAAAATGGAATATACTAACGTCCAGGAATCATCATGGCACTGAATTTTTCTAAAGCACCTTGAAAAGTAAAATATGCTGGAACCACGCTAGCAATAGCCTAAAGAAAAGAAGCATTTTAACTTGGAATCCCATAGGTAGCAACATCAAGAGAACAATGGAAACATTTTCTGATGGGCGAGGTTTCAGAACTATCACTTGTACATCAGAAAGCCCGGCAGGTGTAGTCACAGCAGCAAGACAGGAGTCACAAATCAACAGGAGACACACGGAGACTGAAGAACACAGACGCCGGGAGACGGAAAGAGAATGCCAGGAATAACAAGGGGAACCGCCAGGCAGCGTCTACACAGCAGCCCTTCCAAGTCCCGACTTCAGACTTGAGCAGGGAAATGGAAAACCCCAGAGGCAGTGTCGCCAAAAATAAAAAATGGAACCAATTTTTGAAATCATGTGTTCCTGGAGAATGTGGAAACTAATTAGGCTCAATACATAATGCTACACAGATTTTTTTTTTTAATGACAGACAATTTGAACTCCAGGAAAAACAAAAAGCTCTACCAGAATTTATATCATCCTCATAGTGGAAACACTGAGTAATAATTTAACTGTGATGCAGCCATATTGAGGAGGGACAGCTGGAGAGAAATAGGGGTAGGTGTGTGTATGTGTATGTGTGTGTGTGTGGTGTGCTATGAGAGAGTTACATTTCTGCCTTTCATGAGAAAGTGAATAGTCATCAAAGGAGTGCCGTGCTATTACTTAGACACAGAACTGCACACTGAGAAATGAAACGCAAATGAGCAGCTGCTTCATAGGGATTATGACTTGAGATGAAAAGTTAGGGACCTGCTATTCGTTTTAAGTATTGTCTATTCTTTTTTTTTTTAAATTTCATACATATATTGCTTTTGGCAACATATTGAAAAGCAGGAAGCAGGAAAGCAGAATTTTATTGGAAATTGCCATGTTTAATATGCATTGAAAATTAACATAGAATGAAAGCATAGAAAAGGAGAGAGGTACAAACCGCCTTCCTGACCAGCCTCTCTGCACCCAATCAGGCAGGCTTCAGAGGAAAGGGAAGTAGTGCAGGGCACACAGCGCAGGCCAGACTGAGATGTAAAGCAAGAGATTTGACAGTCAGAGCCCTGTGACTCTAAAGGCTGCAGAACAACTTGCTTGCGAGCGTGTGTTGATGCGGTGTTACCTATGGGAGCCCCACACAGGCTGCGGGCAGCACCTAACAGTTTGTTCCCATCACCATTCAGAAAGACTTGTGGAGCCATCTGAAAGATGAGAAAACTGAGGCTCAGCAAGTTCACATGAGTGGACCACCTCACACGGCGAGTTAGTGCCTGACTGTTGTGTGACTCTGGCTCTCAATATAAGTCCCCACTCTTGAGTCTTTGGGGACAGCAGTGATGTCTTCTGTTTGTACCCCAGCACCTAGCACAGTATGTGTGGCACACAGAAAATGCTCACCCAAAGTCTAGCCACTGAAGTAAGGTGGCTTCCACCCAAACAAGTCCCCCAGGGCCTCCCCCTCTACCTGCCTGGCAGGCCAGCTGCACCAGGCCACACCTGCTAGGGGAGGCGAAGAAGGCACTTCCTTCAAAGCCAGAGGAACCCGCCAGCTCACCTGCAGAGAGCCCGAAGAGTCAACTCCTGGTTGCAGACCTCAGTACCGAAATGTCACACAAACTAAATAACAGAACCACAGCAATTCCAGTCTCAAAAAATAGTGAAATCTCCAGGCATGTTAGCACACACCCGTAAGTTCAGCACTCTAGGAAGCTGAGCCAGGAAGGTTAAGGTGGAGGCCAGCCAGGGCAGCTTACACACACACACACACACACACACTCACACACACACAGAGAGAGAGAGAGAGAGAGAGAAATTAAACCCAAAGTGAAAGTGGAAGGGGAGGGTCCAGGACATTGGGGCCTTTTGAGAATCTTGGAGATGTGGTCTCATACTCTGGTTTTCCTTTGGCTGAGTCCCCACCACAGGCAGGAGGGCGAGGTCTCCAGAGCCCACGCATAATACATACTAAACTATTCTGTGGCACAAGCATTTGCTGTAGAATACAAATTATCAAAGGAGCCTCTTTGTTCTCTAAGAACTTGACCAATATGGTAACGGTAACATGATTTGTGTCCTGCTGTTGATTGAGAAACTCCAGAGCTTTGTTAGTAGGAGAGACCTGTACCAAATAAGAGAGAGGATAAGACAGTATCTAGAAAAATGTGTCAGACCTGAAGTTGGTGGCAGGGTGGTGGGCTCTGCTAAGTCCCCAGGGAAATGTGGGCATGTGGGAGTTTGTGGATGCTGCAGTCCTGTGGTCCAGGAAACACACACCTGAGGACCCCTCATCCTCAGAAAGAAGCAACACTCAAGTCTGCAAGCAATGTAATTCGGGGATAAGGAAGAAAGATGTCACTCCCCGGAATCCTATCTCCAAGGCCACAGGTCCAGCATCCCAGTAACAGTCCGGCTTCCCTGACCACTGGCTCACAGAAATTTCTGCAGGGCTGATCACAGATGCTCGGGAGTGTCACTTTTCCAGCTCTGCTGAGTACTGAGTTGCACAGCAAAACAAAGCAAAACTCCTAGAAGCATCTTTACAATTCCAATCTTGGACATTCGACCCTGTGGCATCTGCCGTACTGGGTATCTGCTGGGCCTCCCTGTCCAGCTTTGCTGGGAAGGGAGGGCATCTCCATACCCACTGTCGGAAGCCCTTTCCCAGCCGCTGGCTGCAGCAGCACGGAGACACACATTCCTCTAACTGCTTCCTGTTTGATGTGGGCATCTCCCCTCTTAGCATCTGAAGGGTGACTATTGGATCACTAAGGCTGAGACATGCAGCAAGGCTGAGCCATATCTATCTTCAAGAATGTGCTCAGGATTCCTGAATCCCTGCAATGTCCCCTGAGAGATGACTCCCCTCTTTGCTCAAATTCCTGGTGATATAGCAATCCAGCACACACTCGGGTAGAATCATGCAGTTTTAGAAATGATTTGCCTTTTGGACACCTTGTCCAACGGCTGAGAGAAGCAGGCTGTTAGCAGGGGTCAGTTCTTTTGGAAACCTTTGGAGGATTTTGAGACCTAAAAAGCCCAGAGTTTGGCTGTTATGTGGGAGACACTCTGTAGGGGGCACAAGAGTAGAGCGAAAAAGACCGCCTCGGCCAGTGGTGCAGTTAAGGGAAGAGATACTCGTGGCTTGAACAACATGGTGTCGTTGGAGTCACTGGAGTTGGCCAGGAGTTAAACTCTGGAAATACGCTAAAAGTAGACTCAAGAAAGTTACCTAATGTATTGGATTTGGGGTGTGAAATACAGAAAAGAGTGACTTTTTTTGTCTGAAGAACTTTAAAATGTGGTAATGCCACTTAGGAAACACTGAAGGAGGCACAGTTGGAAGGGGACATGAAGGACATTTGCCAAATTTCATGCTCATAAATTGCTCATTTGCTCTCGGCCAGGCAGTGCTGAAACTATTTTATAATTATATTCATTCTCTTTAATTATCATGTAACCCTGAGATGCATCACTACCCTGGCACATGGGATCGTAGTTTGCGTTCATGCTTATCTAAATATTCCAACTTTTGCAGTAAATGTATGCAAGGCTTCCATAATAATAGAAAGTTCATTGTGTGTTTATGTGTATATATCAATTCCATTAACCAAAAATGACATATCTACACTTTCAGTACTCCGTGAGTCACTGGCAGTTGTTTGGCCCAGATGGGCTTGAGATTGCTTCACATTTCAGTACAGCAGTTTTCATCTTTCTTTCCCTGCCAGGCCAGATAAATTCATAACCAAGATTCAGCCTCATGGATCCACTAACATAATGGTTCACTTCCTGTATCCTACTTGTAAGTAACACTAAGCTGAGAACCTCTGACTTAGATGACTATATGAATCAGATTACTGGGCAGCACTGATTTTTCTTTTGATTTCAGCATTCCATAAGTGAAAGCTCTCATTTAGTTTTGTCTTTTTCTCGCCAACCACTATTTAACTATAAATGCTATTGTCTTGCCCAGTAGTTTCTAAGTTCCTATGTGAATGTACTCAATGAAGTATAGAAAGCAGGAGTGGCCGTGGCTCCTTACAATGGATGATTGGGGCACGCTGGGGGCAGAGGCCCCTGCCAGTCTCCATAGTGACGCCCTTGACTAGAGAATTGTCAACGCTTCCTGCCGTGGGGATAACTGATTTGCATGGAATTCTGACTGTGCTCTTCAGCTGTCTAAATCTTTCAGGATGCATAAGTGCAAAATGAGCAAACCAATCACGTACAATTTAAAATGAAAATTAAGATTGAGATCATGGTTCATTATGCTCCTCCATCAACTTGCTGATGATGGAAAGACACCAGAGGCAGTCCTATTCAATCCCTGCAACTCCAAAATAAACAGCAATTTTCATTTTCTTTAGGACGTAGAGAGGCATCTCACAGCAAAGTTGAGTCTTATTAAATGGAATTGGATATGTCTTGGATCAAACTGAGTTTTCTGAATCATGAATATTGGAAATAGAAAAGAGCTAAAGATTGCATCTTCCAAGCCTGTCACTTAACAGATGAGGAAAAAGATGCTCGCAGACTTAGAATGATCTGTTCAGGACCACCCAGAAATGAGGACTAGAATCTAGCTCCCCTCAGTCTTTGGGCTCTTTTCACACAATAGACTCTGCCTCTTGCCAAGGCGAATGCTGATGGCCCAGGAGAGGACCAGGGAATTGCCTCCACCACTCTAGCCCCACGGTGGCAGAACCAAGATGTTGAACCTCCAAGCTGGTAGCCAGGCCAGCATTGAGCTTCATCTTTCACTCCAACCTAGAGATGGGAAGAGGAAACTTGGAAGAATCAAAGAAAGAGAAAAAGAAGAGAAGCCAAGGCATGCCCATAGAAGTGCAGACAATAGAGGCCAGAAGCATTTAAGAACCAAGCCTCCACCTTTTAAAAGCAAGTACTTTCACTAACAGCTGTTATCAGAGAGCTTCCATTCTTCTTACAAAAGTTTGCTCAAGTTCTAAACAAGAAAAAATTGGGGGCATGGTTATTTTCTTGCATCCTGGCTATACTCCTGAGCAGACCAACTAGTAATAAAAGCCCAGCTTGTACTACAATCAACAGCCAAGAAGCTCGCGATAGGAACAATTTCTAAAAGTCCAAGTCGTCAGTCCAATCAGCTCTGCAGTAGCCGTGAGCCATCCATCACCACCTGTGAGAGCCTTCGTAGACGCGGAGTCCAAGCTAGACTTGATGCCTACTGTACAGAATAGCACTTTATTGCCTGTAACTCTTTACTGGTAGCCAACCAGTGATTTGCACATACACTGTACAGCACTACAAGGAGGTGGGACCTAACAATGGTTTACCCAGTATTCTGATGTCATCTCTCAGGGCCTTTGGAAAGCCCTCCTGCCAACCACCAGAAGTCAGACAGCCACATCATATCTGTGACATCACAAGCTCCAGTTCTTCAGCTAAGAGCACCAGGCTTGTGCTGTGACTGCATTTTGCATTCTCCCTGCCGGCTCAAATCTCTGCTCAGCTACTCCTTAGTCTCACTGGAATCTATAAATAATAGCAATATGTCACATGCAAATCAATCCACAGAGGACAAGTGTTTCTGTTTTAAGTAATAACTATGGGCGGCCTTTCAGAGAACCAGCCCGTATCCCTGTGCTGATAATTCTATAGCTGCTCCACCAGGGACTGATTTCATCCTCTCTGATCTTCTATTCTTTCACTTATAAAATAAAGCAAGCAGTGAAGAGGCCTTTGCAGGTATCTCATCTCTGCTCTTCTGACACTTGGCTTTGGAAGAAAATATCTATTCAAAGGAGTCAGAGCAGACGACATATTTCTTGTCATTGAAAACAAACAGCAATTAAGCTTGGTGTGAAGGAACCTAACTGCAACCCCAGCAAGCTGACTCAGGAGGATCATAAACTGGAGGCCAGCCTGGGTAACCGAGCAAAAACCCCACCTCCAAATGTGAAAAATTTTGAAAAGACTAAAAGTGTAGCTCAGTGGTAGAATGTTGGCCTGACCTGTGCAAGGTTTGGGGCTCAATCTCCAATGCCACAAAAAGAAAAGAAAGAAAGAAGGAAGGAGGGAAGGAAGGAAGGAAAGAAGGAAGGAGGGAGGGAAGGAAGGAAGGAAGGAAGGAAGGAAGGAAGGAAGGAAGGAAGGAAGGAAGGAAGACCAGCCATGAGAATATCGTAAGAAAGTCTTGTGGCAGCCAAGGCAATCCTTCACTAAAGTTAAAGGGTTGGGTTGATCTGGAGAAAGGGGAGGAAGCTGTGCTCTCATGAAGAGTGTCTCTCTCTCTGGAGCCAGATACCCCAGCATCGAGTCCCTGAATTCTTTATAGTTATGCTCACTTTATAGCTGAGGAAGCTGAAAGTCAGCAGTTTGAGCATCTGCAATCCAATCTCAAAATCTGAGTTTTGGAGCATTTTGGATTTTGGATTTTGTGAATTTTCTGATGAGGAATGTTTGACTGGTAAAACCTGTGTGAATATTGCAAAATCAAAAAGAGCAAAACTCTGACACAGGTGTGATGTTGGGCATTTTGACTAAGACCTACTTCCCCTATACATGCACACAATCCTTCTACAAGGACGCAGCGCCAGGAAGGGCGAGGGTACACGGCCTGAGCCTCACAGAACGGCACCCACGGCCTCTTGTCCCTCACTCCTCCACTCTCCTTGCTCTCTGGCTCAGAGTCTTTACTAAGTGTACTAAGTAATACAATAGTAATAAATTTTACCGTAGAGTCTACACAGAAGGTGCCTGAATGCCAAGCTTGCCAATGGCAATGGTTAATCTTGATTGCCAGGCTGAGAGATAGATACCTAGGAGAAAGGTAAAGTGCGCTTCTGGGGAACCTGACTGGGTCTTGGGAACTTGGCCTCTAGCTTGCCCTGAACCCTTCCTCTCAGGCTCTTCCCATGTCCTTTGCTTCCCAGGTGCCATGAGTATAGCATCTTCACTCTACCGCTCTCTTCTGCTATGATGCTTCTGCCATGGCAACAGTCAACTATGGACTGAACCCTCTGCACCATGAACCGAAACAAATCTTTGACTTTGTGTGTGTATCAATTATTTTCCCCAGCAATGAGAAACTAGTACATAAATCCATCAAAAACCTTGTTCAGTTCTAAAAGCTAATTTACACCCAACTTTAGAAGGTATTCTGAGAAATCTTCACCAAATTTGTCTCCTGGCGCCTTGTTCCTTGTGATAAAATTGTCTTTTGTCACTGGGCTGGGGGGGAAAGGCCCTTTTCCTACCTTGGTAATAAAGAGATGAAAGCTTCCATCCCAAGGGCAGAGCATTGTGGGGCCACAGTGGCACCCAGATCCCTTCTCCTCCCCAGGTCACCTCCACTCCAGACGTCCTGCAGCCCTGCAGAAACCTTCCAGAAGTTCAGCGCCAGAGTTGGTCAACCACAAGTATGGAGCTGACAGATTCTTGGCTCCTCCAAATTTTTCTTTCTTTTTTTTATTTTCAAGTGAATAAGTAGATCTACTTAGGTTTATTATAGGAACAAATGCTCTCTGGAAAGCCAATGTTTTTGAATAGTTGAAATGAAAATTGATACCTCTCCCACCCTTCGGAGCCCACTCAGCGCTAAGCAGATGAAAATGTGAGCATTTCTGATACCAGGGCTTTCCTTGGGGTGTGGAGTATAAAGTGCCTTTTCTCCCCACTGGGACAGAAAAGGAATGTGCAGATTTCCCAAGACAAGATCACGGGGCCCACACTGATCTCATTTATGCATCTCCCTGCCAGAGATAAAACTTCATGGATGCGGCAGTTAGGGTCAATGATTATATCATAGTTTATGAATTTGGTGCAACTTTAAAAATACTTTTAAATTGGGTTCTTAAACTATCTATAAAGAGAGAAATGACCCTTTCCCTAGCTTAAACATCTGGATAGCCGCTTGGAACAGTATTCCTAGCCAGACGTGGTGGCGCTTGCCCATAATCCCGGCACGCCGGGAGGTTGAGAAAGGAACACTGCAAGTTTGAGACAAGTCTGGACAACTCAGTCAGTTAGTAAGACCCTGTCTCAAAATAAAAAGGGGGAGCAGGTGGTGTAGCTTAGTACCACAAAAAAGTACCCACCACATGCCAAAAGAGATTAGTGATTTCAAGACACGTGGAAATGTGGCAGTTACTAAATGCGTGGACAAAACACATTAGTCAGTGTGAGACTCACAGTGCCGACTGATGTTGGCTCTGGTGTTGGCAGAGTCAG
>PVJX010035608.1:0-18132 GCA_004027295.1 Dolichotis patagonum | reverse complement strand
GGACAGCTGTTTTGAGGAGAATGAGGGACACTATGACAGCCACTCATGGCTTCCCTAATGTCTGGTCTTGAAGACCTGTAATGCCCTCCTCGTCCTGCTCAGATCAATTCCATACTAGGTTGTTTCATGTGAATTCCCTATATGTGACAATATGGACAACTATTTGGAAGAAAACAAGAGTCAATATGATAGAGAGTGATTATCTCCAATTGTCTAGCTTTGAAATTTATGTCTTACATTGCTTTCTTGTGATCCGCTTTGCTCTGTTTTGCTGTGTTTAATTTTACCCCATTGATATAATTGCATGTACATTTGAGTGGGTAAGATGGATGACCATATTGTTGTTTTTGTCAGATCGTGGAGCAGAACTGTTAACAGTCTCACTGTTTGAATGTCTACTTTACATGTTTTAACTTTGTAATTTGAACAACTATTTCCAAGAAGTCAGTATGTAATTAGTGAAGTAATAATTTCTTAGGTTTTATTGTTGTTGTACTTTTCCTTGGAATACTGTATTGTTGCTACCCTTTATTCTGTTTTATTTTGTTTTGTTTTTTCCTCTTTAAATAAAATTATTTTTAAAAAAAAAAGTACAGTCAGTGTTTATTAATTCCGGCCAGGCTGTGTTCCATGGCTGTTGTTGGGGTTAACACATTAGGCCTCTCACAGCTCTCACAGGTGAGTTACATGATGCCCAGCCTACGGGGAGAAGACCAAGGTACAGTCATTTGGCCAAGGTCGCATGGGTAATTTGCAAGGGAGCCTGGATTGAAAAGCCAACTCTGAACTATTACTGTGGTCTGTCGCTGTTTTGAGTGACAACTTCTCAACACTCCTGCTACCTGCACTTTAGATGTATAGAGTCCACTGCAGGACACGAGGTCTTTCAGGCAATGTGCAGGAAGAACCATCAGGCAGGTGACTCACAGCCTGTGAGTGTAGGGGACAGATGAATTGATCTGCTGGCCTTCGGGGGCAGAGACTGCCATGGAATTTAATGGGTTCCTAAAGGTTTCTGGAGTGCTACTGACTGAAGTCTAGTCCTAATAATGCAGGATGTGAGGCAGATGACCCTTCCTTTCACACAAGGGCTGGAATTGCCCGTAGTTGTCTAGACTTCTCCATTCACAGTGGCTCTAGTTCTGGCTGTAAGTCTCATTCTGGATGGAAGTAGCATGTAGCCATATTTGGTGAGAGACAACAGAATGTTTCTAATTTTCCCAGAGAGCTTGGAAGGAGGGTGCTGTGCAGTGCAAATCAGAGATTTGCAACCAGGCAGATTATGTGGTGAATTTGTCACTATTTTGTCTAATGCAGTGGTAAGGAGCATGGACCCAGATGGCCTGGCTTCAAATCCAGCCCCCACTGCTTTCTCATTTTGTGACAGTGGACTGGTGACCTTCTCTTCTGTGAACTTTGGTTTCCCATCTGCAAAATGGGAATAATAAGGGTAGTCTCTTGTGTATTGTGAAGTGAATTAAAGCAGGCACACAGAGTGCCTGGCCCAGTACTGGGATGTCTTAGGCATAAGTGCCAGTGTATTTTCTGTTTTGTTTTGTATTCAATCTTGGGAGCTCTGGCTATGATTCTGGGTAAAATTTCTCATCCATGAGAAGGTACTGCTCATTCCCTGTTGTCCTCGGGGAGACCAAATGTTGAAGAAAGTAATACAGAGCAAAGATCTGGACCAGGTGCCCTGTTCTCTTCCTTGCTTCTTTGTATCTTATTCCCCAAGATCTGTCACAGTGGGCTGTGGGAGGTCGAGGTCCTGAGGTCTGGCTGGCCGCCCTGGCAGAAGAGAGAGTCTAAGCACACTCAGACTCTCCGTTCTTTGGCACACCGAGTAGAGCATCCCTGCCAGGGCCGCCCTGCTCGGAGCCCGCCCCGCAGTGCATCCCTGCCTTCTCTAAGCCTACTTCCGCCCTTCCTGAAGCTCCATCCCGCCCTTCCTCTGAGCTCACTTCCACCCTTCCTCTTCAGCCTATATATACTACTGCACTTCCGTAATAAAATCGGATCTGTGCCATCAGCCTGATCTCTGGAGTTGTCTCTCCGTCACCCCTTGCCAGTCCCCACAGCCCCAAAAAGGCTTCAGTAGGCGACCAGTGTCCTTAACTCCCTCTTTGCCAGCACCCTGGGTCCTGACAGTTGCTCCACACCACTGGATTTGCTCCCCTTTCCTGGCCATCCTTCTGTCTTGGCTTTTGAAGACCCAGCTGGGATAATCACCAAGGGCTCCAGCCTTTAGATTTCCTCTCCAAAGTGATTCTATTTGTATTTTCTTTATACCTCTTTCTTAAGCCCAGTACTCAACATGCCACCTTGTGATGGGTTAAGGAACCTTTCACACCGCACCCTCCCATGAGCCAGCGGCAGTTGTGGGGCTGGAAATAGAACCAGGAAGCCAACCTGTGAGCCAGCCTACATGTGGGCTGGGAGACAAGAAGAGCACCCTACCCCACCCCACTCCACAAATAACCAGCTGATTTGGAGGAACACAGACTAAGATGATAGCAACTGAAGTAAAAACAAAACCCCTTAATGATTGTATTGTTTGATTGACTTTACAGGCCTAAAGCCACTAGTCTGAGCATCTATTTAGAGGATAACAATATGCTAGCAGCTACAGGGGATTTCCTTCT
Organism: Dolichotis patagonum; assembly: GCA_004027295.1. NCBI lineage: Eukaryota > Metazoa > Chordata > Mammalia > Rodentia > Caviidae > Dolichotis > Dolichotis patagonum. The sequence goes on along the minus strand of PVJX010035608.1, from coordinate 15,490 downwards.
GTCCTATTTTTGAAATCCAGTATTATGCTCACTGTTTTGTTTTGTTCCATGTTATTTTTTTGTTTTATGCCCTTTTAAAAAGAAAGAAAAACCCATCACATCTCTGTTGATCTTCCTAGTGACCAGATATCCCTGGACACTTCACTTGCATTCATTTCTTCCCACTGTGTCTCCTGTCCCCCAGACTGGACTCTGCACCCTGCCCCATGCTGACCACACCTGCTCCTCATCTTTCTAAAACCCTCGGCCACTGGAGACCCATGGCTAGTACTCCTTTACCAGGCCACTCCATACTCTATTATACAAGATATCACCTCCAGTCCTGGCTCTCCTCCCTGTTGGTGGCTCAAAAGGGTGGGGAAGGGAAGAGGGGCTCATTTCTGTTTCGCAGGTGTCTTTTTTCCCAGCCTTGGATGTCCCTTTTTCTCTACTGATCCTAGGATCCCAGGAGCAAAGACTAGGGGCCCAAAGTGTGATCTCTTGAGTGGGAATGTGGGCCTGCGTGCAAAGCCAGGTGTTGAAGTCATTCTGCTGGATGACTGGGGTCGGGATGGTTAATGAGTGACTCCAAGGGGATTTCCAGGCAAGCTGTGTGCACTGCTTCTGACTGTAGCACTTTCTGCCCTTGCCAGCCCCAGTCCTCCTTCCTCTTCCAGGTGTCCTCTACCCAGTGCCAGCCCATTTCATACAATATAGCCCCTTCGTCCCACCTGGGTGATTTCATCCATTCATTTCATTCTTTCTGTCATTCATCTAATAGATACTGTGTGCCCGTCACTGTTAGCACCATTCTAGGTAGAGAGCTGGACAGAACAAGTGCAATCCTACTGTCACAGAACTTGCCTTTTAGTGGGGGGAGGACTGGCAGTAACTAGACAGTGATAAAGAAGTAAATTACATGGCACGTAAGAAGGTAATAGTACCATGGGAAAAATAGAGGCAGTAACAGTGGCTCAAGTGGATGAGGCACGGAGAGAGCAGATAGCAGGCAGCTGGTAGAATGGAGCGGGTGACGAGAGCTGAGGGATGGAGCGCTCGAACACTCAGGGAAGAGTGTTTGGGTCAGAGGGAGCAGCAGCATCAGTAGCCAGAGCAGGAACACCTAAGCGGTGAGCTTTGAGAACAGAGCACAGGCATGGCAGGAGCTCGGGGGGGCACTGAGCATCCCAGGGCATGAACCATACCAGGCAGGGTTCCCAAGACGTTTAGTCCTGGCCCAAGGGACCTGGGATCTAAGGCAGGGTTTTGAGTAGCGTGTACTATGATCCAACTTATGGAAGGGGCTGGCGTAGAAGCCGATGGGAACAGGGCACCTCGTGGAAGGGCTTGCACCCAGGAGGGGAACTGACTGTGTCCATGTCTCTCCTGTCCCATCACATACCTCTGACAACAGAAGTGATGGTGAGGATGAGCTGAGAAGCCATAAGCACATCACAGGAACTGATTCTTAGCACCGATGACTGTCTAATTGAGGGTCTCCTCTTGAGTGGGGTCCTGGCTTAATAGGAGGGGCCTCTTCCCCTCTGTAAAGCTACCACGGGACACACTGTAGGCCCAGAATCAAAGGATGGAAAAGAAGAACAAAGGGAGTGGGAAGACAGGCATGTTCTCCCCTTCTAGTTGTGTTTGCCCAGAAGACTCATGGGACTCCTGACCGTGGCATCGTCACTGTTGGCGACCCTCCCACAGAGTCCCTCCAGGCCTCTCCAGAGCTCTCCCTGCCATCTTGCAGCCTCATGCTTTCCTTTATCTTCTTTTTCCCTCTAAGAAAGTGCAGCTCCAATTGCAGAAATGAACGGGGTCTTCCATCAGTCTCTCTTGTCTTTCACTCTGTGACCACTGTGGCCGTCAAGGAAGGGCAGGTCCCAAGAACCCTAACCTGAGGCAGCGTGTCTTCCTTCGAAGGTGTGTACAAGGTCTTGGTCATGGCAGTTGTTAGCCAGTGTCTTGTGACTGTGTGTGACCTGACAGCCGAGCCCATAAGGGATGGCTGCCTACCATCCTTCTTTGGGAGACTTCTTTGTAGCTCCTGTGTATGGCAGAAGAGCTAGCTGAGGACCTGCCTCTGCCTGGCGAAGCTGTAGTTACATTTGCATGCTCTGTTGGAGACACTTGGAGTAAAGAAGGGGCAGTATGTGCAGAGGGGCCATGACCTATTTCTGCGAATGTCAAGTGTGTTCTGGGATGACTCTGATGGGGACCCTTACCCACCTGGGCCCTGCATGCCCACCTCCAGACCCGGGGTCCAGGAGGAGGGAGCAAGATGGGAGCCTCTTGGCTGGACCTCGAGGCAGCAGTCACAAACAGTAATCTCAGCATTACTCAGTGTTTCTGCTTTGCAGACTTCCTTCAAAGAACTGTCACATTCACTGCCTCAGCCCCCAAGGCTCCTGCCTGAGGTCAGCAGGACGAGGACCGTGCTCACTGATGAGACGCTGGATGCCCAGGGGGGACGCGTGCTGTCGTCAGCTCCACCCATCACATGCGTGTGCTGAGCAGAGGCGCTGCGCTCGGATGACGATCTGTGCCACCGCCATAACAACGTGCAAAGGTGCCAGGGGTGCTGGGAGCAAGAATCAAGTCCTGGTCTGAGTGTCAGCAGTGACGAGGATGAGCTCACCCAGGGACCAGAGTCATCCAGGGGACACCAGGATGGAACTTCCCCTCGGGGTCCAACTGTGAGTCACCTCGGTTCCTGTCCCTGCATCGGGCTGGGTCCCCAGACCTCCCACTTCACCAGGGACATCATGCTTACTGGTCAGGCCTGATGACTCATTCAGTGCCCCCGAGCCAGCACCCAGGGTGGAGTCTGTCTCTCCGGCGTGTGGACCCCGATGCTATCGGCAGCTGCTGTCTCAGATGCTGTGCACAAGACCGGGGAATGTCCCCTCACCTGGGAAGGGCAGCCAAACCCACAGCTGCAGCAAACAGTTCAAAATGCAGTTTGGAAAGTCCAGGGGGGCTGTGCGCAGGTGAGGCCGCCTGGAGCTGGGCTGTGACACCTGGGAGTGGGGGAGTTGCGAGGGCTGGGAGGGGACGCATAGTCCTGAGCAGCCAGCAGAGTTCACCCAAAAGGCCACCACTGCTACAGGGTGCTGGGTTCCTTGCTACACCTGGCACAGGCTCTGCTGTGACTTTTCCCTCGTGTGTTTCACCTTCTGAGGAAAGGAACAGTGTCCGCTTCTGTGAGCCTGTGTCAGGCTCACACCTGCCGAAGCCCCCGGCGGTGAGACACCAGCGCTGTGCTACCGATGCCACAGTGTTGGTTGCCTGTGTTAGAAAGCACAGAGGAGAGGGACTTTCTGAGGCTCAGGAAAAAGTAAAATCTCCAAATCTGTTCTGGGGAGATTGCTTTTCTTTTTTGCCCCATTTTTTGTTTTTAGTTTTTTGCATGTTTTTGTTTTCTGCCTCTTATCCTCTTTTCAAGTAAAAAAAAAAAATTGCAAGAGGAACCAGATGAGCATGGGGAAAGGATTACCTAGGAGACACTTCAGTCTCTCCTTGTAGCTGACTTGCGTTTGGTTTCTGTCCAGGACAGGAGAGCCACCTTAGGAGCCTGCTCAGCCGGGCCTCGCCAGCCACCTGACATGCAATAGGGAGGCGTGTTGTGCCCACAGTCGTGGGACTCCATTTACCTGCCTTCAGCGTCAGTCCTTCCCAAGGACAGTGAAGCTGACTGATTTGCGTCGCAGTTTTGTCCTCGGTTCATGGCTCTGGAACTTTTCATTTCTGATCTTTTGTTCCAGGCAGGAGAGGGAGGTAAGAGAGCGCTGTTTGGTTAAAGGTCAAAGGTGAGGCAGACCTAACCAGGCCTCGGGCGGATGCGCCTCTACCTGTCAGGCACTGTTTTCCTCAGACAGTGCATCAGACTGGGACAGTGAGTCAGCTGTGCCACTTGAGGCAGTAGGGGGAGGAGAAGTCCAGAGAGAGACCTGGTCATTCATGGGGATGGTGTTTGGCCCGGACCCCAGCAGCAGCTGCACGGGACTCAGCTGCCCTGGGAAGGAGATAGCTCTAAGGTATGGGCTGCACGTTAGGTGGCCAGGGTATGAGAGCTTGGGTGAAAGGGTCGGCTCCAGGTGACTCAGTCTGCTAGCAAACTATAAAAGGGAAATGACTCACTTCCACCCCTGAACAAGAACTCCTAAAGCTCGGCTGCCAACACCTGTCTGGACCGTGGTTAGTTATTAACACTGCCAGTGAGTGTCATGGGAACCAAGGACTGGCCCAGAGGGCTGGAGGCAGCTTGACTCTTTACAGCCTGCAGGCTCCCCATCCATCTTCTCGGGGTTCCTTTCCTTACGACCTCGGATGCACAGCATCTCCCAAGGTGCCTCTGAAGATGCACATTCCCCAAGGGATGGGGAAAGGAGCAGGGGGACAGAGGGATGGGCATGGCGGGAGGAAGCACAGACACTTTTTTGTGTCCTGTTAGAAAGTCAAGTCCAAGGATCCAGCTTCAGTCGGGTGTCCAGGGGACAGTAGTACATGAAGCTGGGGCAGCCTCTCCCTGTTAGCTGCAGATGCCACCCCTGAGTGCTGCTTCAGCCACGGGGCAGTCAGGAGGCCCCACCAAAAGGGGACTGGCGTGGCCACCTTCTCTGGGAACACAACCTGAGGTCCACTATCTCCTGCCCCACTGACCTCCGGCCCCAGACGGGGTAGTGTTTGCTGTGCTCCACGCAGTTCCAGAATCACCCAGCTGCCTCCCTGGGCTGCTGCAGACAGCAAAGAGAGACGATCCTGCTCTGAGCACCTCTCCAAGGCAGCAGGGAAAGCTGTCACGCGGAAGTTGAGCTGGGAGTTGGAAGTTGACTGGCCCTGCTTAATCCTTTCTCCAAACCTGGAAAAGTACAGAATAGATAGTTTCTCTTCCTGGATCCCAAAAGGCATGCCTCCCTGCTCTGGGGGAGGCCCAGCCTGGCCACAAGCCATGCCCTCCACTTGCACACTGCCAAACAAGAGGAGGAAGGCTGGGGTGTCTTAGCGAGTCAGGCACCAACAGAAGGGATGTCTCCAGCTGTTTGTGGCCACCTCTGCAAAGCTCTTGGTGTTCATGGGCAGCACAGGGAATGTGGCACTGCCCCTTGCCTGCCTGGCTGCAGCAGGCACTCTGGGCCACGGGGACAAGGACATGTACTCCCTGGGTGGCCGTTCAGCTCTGTGGCAGCTTCCCATCTGTAAAGTGGGACTAATAACAACATCTCTCCTGCTTGCTTGACAAGGTTTGTGTGCAGCCAGCTGAGCTCACCAAGCATGTGACAAGATTTGGGAGTGGCTAAGGGCCACCCAGATTGAGTTTCGGCAGCACAGTGCTTACAGCAATTAGCAGCAAAGCAAGACCTGAGGTTGGGGCTGCCCCTAAGGGTGGCTTTAGCAGCACCCACCTGTAGCTGAAGAGAGCCTTGGGCCTCCCACTGTACATTGCCTGCCAGGTGGCTGTGCCCCATCTGGGCTGCAGTGGGAACAGGCACCCTGCCCTTGGCTGCCGCCTGCAATGACTCCTCTGACTCCTGTCTTGTTTTGTTGGTTTGGCAGGTGCAGAAACAGAGCCCAGGACTCTACCCTGTAGGCCTTCCCAGATGGAGCTGCCCAGATGGAGGCCGTGATGATGCTGTGGCCCTTTCTCAGTCTGCATACTCATAGAGTACTGCCCTGCCTAACTCTTTCCATGGGATTTGTCCTGGTGTGCTGCTGAGCCAGCTTCCTGCCATCAAATGGGAGAGGCGTGTAGGCATGTAAGATTTTATCCTATAGTGCAGGAAGCCAAGATGGTGCTCTGTAAACTGTCATCCAGGGATACAAGTATTCTTAGCATTTCCTTTTGCACAGCTTATTCATTCTACTCTGAAGAGTCTGTGGAGAGAGGGATGTTGAGATTTAAGTAGCGTCCTCATTGGAGCCATCGGCATCTCTTCGATGCCTAGCACTGCTTCAAATCAAACTGATTCCGGTTATTTCCATCTCCCATCTGGACTCGAGATATTCTTTAAGACTTTCCAGATAGTTACTTTCTGTTAGAATACTTTGATGATGGAGAATTTTATTGTTCCCAAAGCCACCCACTCTAATGTTAGCAACTCCAGTTGAATATGAAACACACGCACGTGCGCGCGCGCGCACACACACACACACACACACACACAGCGTTGTGGGTTGGAGCTGCAGACCATCTATTACGGAATAATTGCCTGAACTTCATCGCCAGTTAGAGTGATCTTGTCTGGAAGAAGAATCTTTGCAGATATAATTAAGAAATTTCAAGACCTGTTCGTCCTGGACTTGGAGTGAGCCCTAGACCTGATGACCAATCCTTAGAAGAGAAGTGATACAGAGAAGGTGACACGGAGGTGGACCAGTGATTGAAGCAAGGCCTCTGCAGGCCAAGGCATGTCAGGGGTTACCTGAAGAAGCTGGGGGAGAGACAGGGAACACATTCTCCATCGGAGCGTCCAGCTCTGTCCACACCTTGATTTTGGATGTCTGGCTTGCAGAACTGTGAGACAGTGATTCCCTGTTTAAGGTCACCACTTTGTAGAAATTTGTTACAGTAGCCTTGATATGTGGATGCCCTGATCTAGTGTCCTCAGTCCCCTGGACTTCTCCAGGTCCTGCTTCTCTGTTTACGCATAGAAATCCAACCATACTTAGCTTTCCTACTGTTCTGCAACTCAGTACATAACTTTCAGAGGCAGGAATAATTACAAGATGGCCTACCTTAGCCAGCTGATAAAAGCAAGAGAAGAAATACAGCCATATTGTTATGTGATGTTAGTCCTTTATTATTAGTAAATCAATATTTTATAGTTGTTTAGGATTTCATTGTGGGACTATGGCGTAGTTATTTTTGGATGGTTCTTTGATGTTTCTTATATATTTTTCGTTTGCTATAAAATAAGGCTCCAGAGATAATTATTATGGCAAGAACATTTTTTTTTTCTAAGTGTACTAGTCTCCTGGGGCGGATTGTAACAAATTGCTGCAAACTTGGTGGCTTAAAACATCACAGATTTCTTCTCTTACAATTCTGGAGGCCAGAAGTCTGAAATGAGACCTCTGAGGTTGAAATCAAGTTGTAGGCAGGGCTGACTTCTCCTCGTGGCTGCAGGGACTAATTGTCCCCAGCTCCAGTGGCTGCCAGCATTCCTTGGCTTGTAGCCACATCATCCCAGCCTCTGCCTTTGTGGTCACTTTGCATTTCCTGCTCTCTCTGTCATCAAGTCTCCCCTACCTCCCTCTTCTAAGGACACTTATGATTGCACTTAGGGTAATCCAGGATAATCTTCTCATCTCAAAATCTTTAACTTAATCCCATTTGCCAAATCCATTTTGCCATGTAATGCAACTTTCATAGGTTGAAAGGATCAGAATATGCTTTTTTTTTCTTTTGCAAGGAGAACGAGAGCAGAGGAATGCGTCCCTATTCAGCTTATCCCCATATCTGTGACTGTGTTCTGCTGTATAGTTCTGTAAGTGGACACGCAGAGTAGAAGGACAGGACCTAACCAGAGGAGCAAGAGCCATGCTGAGCCTGTTGAACTGGTCTCTCTGTGTGCTGTCCCTTTAAGACCTTTCCTGGCTCTCCTGGGAGTCAGTTCTGGGAGGGAGGGACGGAGCTACAGATTGAAATCCCCATTACAGGAATCATTTAAAGTTTGCCGCTAGGAAGCTCGGGGCTAATGAGATAATTCCTATTAGGAGAGGAAGGAAATGAAGGCGGCCTGACATCCTTTCTGTCTCTAATTTATATGATTCACGGAAACCTCCCCCTCTCCCCACCAGCCCCCTCCTTCAGCCACCTCTTTGAATTCTGGTTCCCCTGTCCATCCCTCTGCCATCAGGGGCTCTGGTTTCCACAAGTCACGGCTTGCTGTGCTCCTGGAAAGGCTACCTTCCACCCCAATGAGGCATCTGGCTCTGTCTGGGAGGCTGCGCAGTGACTGTCCTCTCCACTCTGTCCTCTGTCCCTGAGCCTTACCCACTCACCCTCAGAGACTGGGACCTGCAGGACCAAAAGAAAGAGAAGAGCTGTCAACAGAACAGGAAGGTTTCAGGAGGATTGAGAAGCCAACGTTGCCCAGGTTTCCCCCAAACCGCAGGACTTTAGGAGGAGAGGACACGAGGGAACCAGAGAGAGGGATGAGGGAACCAGAGAGAGGGGCGAGGGAACCAGAGAGAGGTCTGTCTCTCCTGTCTCGCTCCACAGCCTACACTTTTGGTCAACGTTCTCTGCAAACATGAAAACCATTCTGAGTCTTTAATTGGAAAAGTGTAAAGTCACCCAAACTTCAGGGGTTCTGAAGTTCACATCAAACCCTGGGAACCATCTGGGGCTGAAGAGTAAAGAGAGGCCAGAGGGGGGACCTATCTGGGGGATGTCACTGTTTGCTGTCACTCTTTTTTTTTCTTGGACATGCCGGGGACAAAGCTAAATCCCCCTTGCCACAGTGGCCAGGAGTGTCCCCTGCACTGGAGGGAAGCGAGGCTGTCTCTCACCCTGTCATGGCTCACTTCCTGTCCTCCTCTCCTGCTCCCTAGGGAAGCCATATGGTGAATCTTCGAGTCAGGGCCAAGGGCTAGTGCGGCTCTGGCCCCAGGGATGGCCCAGCAGCCTGATGCGCTGTGTGGGTGGCCTCTTCTCTGAGCTTGCTGCATGACCTCCCTGTGCCGGTGAGGGTCCAGCTGCAGCCTTGGGTAACAGCCTGGCTCCTCTGGGATGCAGGAGGCTGAGGTCCAGCTCCACTCCTCATCTTGGCACAGAAGCCACAAGCTGGCCAGGCTCTGTGGGTCTGGACCACGCTGGCCAGAACCTATAGGAATTGTTCCCAGCAGGGTTGGTCATGCTGGCTCTGACAGCTGCTGTGTCTCTGAGGAATGTGAGACACAGACAGGCAGACCAGGGTGCAAGAATAAGAGGACCCAAATTAGAAGGACAGCAGTGCAAGGGAGAGAAGTAAGAGGTGGGCATCAGGCAGGGGTGTGGCTCAGTAATGGAGTGTTCTCCTCACATGTGCAGGCCTCGGGTTCCATCTCCAGAGCTGCAAAAATGGTGTGTGTGTGTGTGTGTGTGTGTTGGGAGGGTCTGTGCATTTCAGCATTAGGTTATACAGTTAGAGTAAAGTGTTAGTGGCTGAGCTGTCATTCATGGTGGGGACTCCTCAAGTCCCCTCCTGGGTCACAACTCTTGGCTTCATTGCCTCCTCCTTGCATGTGAGCCCGGGTTCTCAGAATTTTTAGGAGTGATTAAAGGAGTGTGAAAGGCAGGGCAGTAGGTAAGGGTTAATCCAAATGTTAAAAAAAGAGTAATGGGAGATGGCACCTTGCATGCGGGGTTGACTGCAGAAAACAGTCACAGAAGCGGCTCCTTCTTCTTTAGGAACATGCTATTTCAACTTTTAGAAGAGATAGTGCCATGGGGAAAGGGAGTGGTGAGGACTAACAGTACTTACTGAGTCCTTAGAATTTCACGGGCACCTCGTTAGGCACTAGGACTTTCCTGTTTTATAGATGGGTTAACGAGAATGGAAGTAGCGTGCTTAGTCTTAGACAACTAACAAAAAGCTGATTCTGAACTTGAACCCCGATCTGACTGCATAGCTTAAGCTCAGGCATCTCAGGTGAGATTTGCCACCTGCGCTGTTTTCTCCCTGGTAGAAGTGAGTTTCCCTACTCTTTGTCTCTCCTACAAATTATAGAATAACTGACTTATATTGCTAGTGATCTGCTTGTTCATTCACTCATTGGTTCATTTGTCCATCCATCCGTCCATCCATCCACCCATTTATCCATCCAACCCTGTGCCTCTCCAGTAGAGACAATAAGCCTCTCAAGATGAAAGAGAAAACACACCTGTCTGTATGTGTCTGGCCACTCACCAGCCTGGCCCATGGTCTGAGGTCTCTTGGGAGGCAGGAAGCCTACAAGCAGCCCTGTTGGAAGATCCATGCTTGCCCCTGGCCAATGGGTCCTTCTTGGTGACCCCACATTCACACAACTCAGAACTAACCTCAGTGCAGACTGCCTGCTGACCTCAAATGTCTGTGTAGACAGTGGAGTCCACTGGGGCCTTCCCCTGGTACCAAGTGGGGTCCACCAAGTGAACAGGCCTGGCGGTTTCTTCCGAGGAAAGGGTGATCAATGACTCCTCTTCAGAACCACCACCTCCTCCTGACCTGCAAAGGGGAAAGGAGTGCCTGTATGGCCTAGTCCTCTCTGTACTATCATTAAATGGGTCATCCAAAGAAAGAACAAGAAAGGCCTGGTGATTGGCTATTGAGTGACCCCCAAGGGCCATATTGTGTGATAAGGAGAGGACACAAGAGAGTGAGGACTGAGGGACTTACTATCTTTAAAGTCCATCTTTAGGAACAGTCCATGGGGGGATAAATAAGGGACCCAGGTCGGCTGGTGCGGAAGGGTCTTTGATCTACCTATAAGTTAATGCTTTTCAATGGTGAACCGCGAAGCTGCCCCACCCGGGTCCAGAGATAACAGGCTGGGGCAATCGCAAACCACCAGCCTCTTGATAATGCTGGATTTATTGAGGTCTGGTTTTTGCCCAATAGGAACACATCCGGCGAGCATCAAAGGGTGCAGGCGTCACCTTGTGCAAAGAATCCTGGGCTCTCGGGTGTGTGCGTGTTGGGAAGGGTGCGTGTGTGGCTGTGTGTGCACAAGCCCGCCCGTTGGCAATTACCTTCCTGTAGATCAGAGGCCACCGGCCTCAGAGGGGCCTTGACAAGCTGTGAACTCCACTCTCTTGTTCTGGTTGGTCCAGTTCCTAAGATGTCCCTGCAAATGGTCATTTACCATCTTGAGTATGAGGGTCACTCCTGTGTCATTTTGTCCCTGACTGTCTGTCCCACGGTCAGTTGGTATGAGAAGTGTAACGGAGAGGTGAGGTGGGTGCTCAGAAAAGGCAAAGCTTAAAGCTTTGACAATCTCAGAATTTCTCTGTTGCAGTCTTTTGCAAGGTTCTACATGTCATCAAGTGAACTGCAAGAGTGTACCTTTTACCTATGACAGGGAAAGGAAGAGGATGTGGGGTGCAGTGGGAAAACAAAGGGAGGCACACGGTGCATGCCTGCAGTGGAAGAGTTAATGGGTGGTCCCGGGCAGGGGTCTTCTCCCTGCTCACTCCCAGGCTGTGCCTCTTTCAGCTGCCTCCGATTTTTTTCTGGGCTGTCAGGGTCCTGTACATCGCGTATTGGCCTCTGGAGACTAGAACAGAAAAACACCACAATACAAACAGAACATCTGGAAGCTTTTTAAGGTTTATTTTTTAACACATTTGCTAGAGTCAGGATATTTGCACACAAGGTTTACAGGCTGGAGGAAACCCTGGAATTTCAGTCAGGAGATGTACTCAGACTGTTGGGGGCGGGGCACAGGATAGGGAAAGGAAGTTGAAAATGCTGAAGAAGCTACTGCTGGCTGTGAAGTTATCGATTCTTGGGACTCCTTTGCTACAAACCAGAACTTGCTAGAGTCCTTAGGAACAGAGCAGGACCTGACCTCCTTATTCTGGGACCTGGGCTCTTTACCTCCCTGGTGTGTTAAAATGGAGCAGCTGTGTTCTCCTTCTTTGTTCCAGTCACTTGCACTAAATGGACTGATGGAATGGAGAACAGAAACCCTGGAGAAGGCTGGGACGTGTAGGCATGTGCCACGCTCTGTGCTACCATCGCCTCTGACAGACTCCCTGGGAGCTGGCTTTCTCTGTATGTTTTATAGACTCAGGTCTATTCCCTCATCTTTCTATCTAGGCTGTACAGATGGAGTTGAACTAGGTAGGGGAAGGAAGCCGTTTCACTGCGGTCTTGCAATGATTTGTTCAATTTAAGGCCACTAGAACCTGTTGGCTGGCATGCCCCTGCCTCCTCCTCTTCTTACTCTTCATCCCCTCCTCCTCCTCTTCCTCCTCTTCCTCTTCTTTCTCTTTTTCTTCCTCCTTGTCTTCCTCTCCCCTTTCTTCCCACTTCTTCCTTCCCCTCTTCTTGTTCTCCTCTCCTCTGCTTCCCCTTACTTTCTCTTCTAGATGTCTTAGACTTAATGATTTGGGCCAAGGGAAACAAGGTAAAGATGGCTCAGCATTTTAGCCGGTGGGCTGGGATGAAACAATGAATGTAAAATGCCCTGCAGGGAGAAGACCTGACCCAGGACTTCATTTTTCTGTAAGGGGTCCGAACATCAGTTCATCCAGCCGTCCCTCCCTCTTGGTTGCTGGTTTCTCATTTAACTCTTGCCGTTCTCGTTCTCCCTTCCAGCTCGGTTGCAGGTCTGTGGCCAGGTGCATTTTCAGGGCTGCATTCAATACCCATGACATCTCTGCTTGCCCAGGTGCAGGCTGGTTGCCTGCCTGCAGGTTTGGGCCCCTGGAGAGACTCTGTGCTCGTCACCTGGAAGCGGCCTCTGCTGCCCATCGCCATCTTTCTGAAGTCACTTCTTTCTGTGGGGTGAGGTCATGTTTATGGCTCATTGTGCGCACTGTTTATTAGGGGAGGAAACTGAGGCTTTGTGTGGTTATTCAGGTGAGAGACTGAAAGGTGTCCACCCTGTTCTCATGGGAAATGAGGTGACACAGCTGCCGGGAATTCCACCCAGGTGGCTTCTGGGATGTGGGCTCCCAGTCTACCCCAGGCACTCTGGGTGCAGTTTCTGCTTGGGAACATCTTGGGCTGTCCTCACCATCAGGACTTGAAACCTCGGTGCAGCTCGGTGCAGCTCTTTCTCTGGTCTCCTCTTGGCTGCCTCAGGGACTCACCTGGGGAGTTTCAGGTGCCGCCTTGGCCTCGCCCTCACGGATGCTGGTTTAACCGGGTGGGGCTGAGGCCTGGGCATTGGAATCTTGAAAAGCTTCCCAGATAGTTCTGATGTTCGGCCAAGGTCAAGAAAGAACCATGACTCTGGGGCAGAGTTCTTAGCTGGCAGCCTTTTGCAGTCCTCTTTCCCCAAGGCCGGATACATGGCAATGTCTGAGACCTTTGAATTTGTCACTGATGGGGTGGAAGGGGTTTGTGGGTACACCAGAGACACTGCTGAGCGTCCTACATGCACAGGACAAGCCCTCACAGTGCAGCGCTGCCCGGCTTCACGGGTGCCTGGCCGAGAGCTCTTGTCCCAGAGCAGCGGTTCTCAGGCTTGGGTGCACGTGAGGTCCTGTGCACCCCGTGCTAGGGCCGGACTTGAAAGCCAGTGCTCCACAATGGGACTCTGCACCCTGTTTGCCTGGGTCTGTAATGTATTCTTTATGATTTCTAGAAAACTATAGAACAACACGGACTTACGTACTGCAGAAGGGCCTTCTGCTCGCGTAACTGAAATCCAGACGAAGGCCGACCCAGTCTAGAGCGGCAGCACTGGAGTGACCAGGGCTTCAGGATTATCATCTGCTTGTTAGAGCGTCTTAGTGCATAGCTTCCACCTTATGTGTCCTTTGTAGACCAGGTGACTGTTGGAGCACCAGTCATATCCTTATCATAAATAGAAAAGGTAGACAGGTAAAACTTAGGCTCCTTCCGGCACTTTAGAGCGGCCTTCCCAGAATTACTCCAGTAGTTCTGCTTACAACTCACTGACTAAATCTTAATTATATGGCCGTGTCTACCTGCCTGGGAGGCTGAGAAATGCAGTATTTTTACTCTGAATTGCCCTGTGCCTGCCAAAAGGGAGAGTTTAGTGGAAAGGGTAGGATAGATACTGGGAGGGCAACAAACAGTGCCTGGCCTTATCTGTATGCCTAATCTTCCTAGGAGTTATCACTTACTTGGCATCAACCACACTCCAGGTGCTTTTCACATATTATCTCATTTAATCCTAAAAGCTTTGCACTGTAGATGATAATATTATCTCTACAGCACAGTGACGAAACCAAGGCTTTCAGAGATTAAGCCACCTGCCCACGCAGCAGCCACAAGCAGCGTAATTTAATAGCCTGTTACAGAGTTTGGGCTGCTGCTTGCCTCAGTTCCTCTTGGAGAACTGTCCTCTTCCCACTGAGCATCATTTTCCTAGGAAATCCAATTCCGGATCCCACCTTTTTCTGCTCAGCTCCATTCCTTTGGTGCCAATATCCCAACTTTGCTATCCTCTCCAGAAGTACAGTCCCCACCTTCCAAGACCAGTTTCAGCAGGCTGAAGTCAAGGGGTCTGCAGGGATGGCTCTTCTAGAAGCTCCAGTGGAGAGCCCCTGCCTTGGCTTTGGCAGGGAGGCATCCACTTTCCTTACTTTGAGTCCTGCTCCCCCTCCGTCCACGAACCCTGCCAACTTCCTGTTTGTATAATTGCATTTGCTGCTTCTGTGTGTCAGATCCCTCTCTCCACTGTTCTTCTGAGGATATCTGCAATATCACAAAGGAGCCAACAGGTTGGCCCAGAATCATACCGCCATCCCAGGATCCTTAGCTGAATCGCAGTGGTGCAGTCCGTCCCTTTTGCTATGTAAAGTAGTAGTCACAGTTTGCAGGGACGGAGCTATGAATGTCTTTGGGAGCATTAGCCACAAGGTCTTCTCACTGCTTCTTCTCCACGTCTCCCATTTCCCTTCCACGGGAAACATAGACTGCTGCGACGTAGACCGTGGGTGTATTCCACTTCTGTGCAGGAGCTAACCAAGAGCCCAGCTTTGGGCTGAAAGGTAGGGCGGTGTGCTGGAGGGCTCAGCACATCAGTTCCTATTGGCGGTAGCGACAGCTGCAAACATGCTCAAGTGTAAAGACCAGGGGAAGTGGCAGGGACGGGGGGTGGGGGGTTCCATTCCGTTTTCAAGGTGGCTGTGTCACTTTGACTAGCGTGACTTCATCTGTGGTGTAACGCAGGCCAGAGAAGCATAAACAGCAGATTCAGTTTCGTAGGAAGCTTTGTAACCCTTCGCTGTCACTCCAGTCTGTAAGTGCTGTCCAGTCCCGGTGCCTCTGTGGCCTCCCTCTGCACCGACAGAGCGTGCCTTCAGCCACGTACAAACTTGACACAGAGGAGAGTTTCACAGGCAGGTGGCTGGCGGGATCTGCTCACGTCCACACCTCATTTTCCTGCTGGTGTTTATCCTGTCATCCTCCCCTTTCCCCTTGGCTGTGTCTGCTGCCCTGGGATGAGAGTCTGGGGGTTGTGTGTTTTGCTTTTTATTTATTTTGCAAATGCCTCACAACATTCCCCTCTGTTTAATGTCCCACTGCCAAGTGCATGGAGTTGCCAGGCAACAAGAAGGAAGTCCCTGCTCCTGCCAGTTAATTTGCTAGCTGCTTGCGTCTCCCAGGGGAAAGGCTTCTTCAAAACAGCTCAAAAAGTGACTGTCCAGGAGGCGAAAGAGAAACCAGGGGAACAGTGGAGAACTTTGGATTTGTTTAGGGCATTTTCAGGTCCAAGGGAAAGGGTGAGTCCAGAGGGAGGCAAAGAGGCAAAGACTCAGTTTCCTGCATGGCCATCAAGGGCAGGGCCTCAGAGCGCCTCTGTACCTGCGTTGGCTGTGGTTTGGTGTGTTTTTTTTTTTTTT
>PVJX010035607.1:0-18117 GCA_004027295.1 Dolichotis patagonum | reverse complement strand
GCAAGCCATGGACACGCCAGGGTGGGAAAATAAGAAGTAAGAGCATTTCCTGAGATCCAAGCCATTTTGGATCTTTGGACGCAGAGCCAACCAGCAACTAGCCTGCCGTTTGGTAAGTGACTGTGGTCTGGCAAAACTCTCCCAAACCAGGGTGGGGAAATAAGAAGCAAGATCATTTCCTGAGATTCTCACCATGTTGGAACTTAGGGCACTGAGCCAAACAGCAACTAGCCTGCCGCTTCAGTAAGTGACCGTGTTCTGGCAAGCTGCGGCCCCCTCAGTGCTGGGAAACAAGAGACAACAGAGTTTCCTGAGATCCACACCATATTGGTACATGAGGGGCCGATCCAACTAGCAACAAGCCTGCCACCCTGGTAAGCGACCATGGTCTTGCAAGCCACGGACACCCCAGCATGGAGAAATAAGAAGCAAGAGGATTTCCTGAGATCCATGCCATGTTGGAACTTAGAGCACCAGCCAAGCAGCAACTAGCCTGCTACCCAAGTAAGTCACTGACTTCTGGCAAACTGCGGCCACCCCGGGGCAGGAAAATAAGAAGCAAGAGCATTTCCTGAGATCAGCGCCACATTGGAACTTAGGTCACCGAACCAAGCACCATATAGCCAGGCTCCTTGGGAAGTGACCATTTTCTGGCAAGTTGCAGCAACCCGAGGGCAGGGAGATAAGAAGCAAGAGCGTTTCCTGGGATCCTCGGCATGTTGGAACTTAGTGCACACAGCCAACAAGCAACTAGGCTGCCACTTAGTAAGTGACCATGGTCTGACAAGTCGCAACCCCCCCAGGGCAGGGAAATAAGAAGCAAAAACATTTCCTAAAATCCACACCATGTTTGCACTTAGGGCACTGAGCCAACCAGCAACTAGTCTGCAGCCCTCGTGAGTGACCGTTGTTTGGTAAGCGGTGGCTACCCCGGGGGGGGGATAAGAAGCAAGGCCTTTTCTGAGATTTGCGCCATGTTGGAAGTTAGGGCACCCAGCCAACCAACAACTAGCCTGCCACCCAGGTAAGTGACCGTGTTCTGGAAAGCAATGGTCAGCCCAAGGCAGGGAAATAAGAAGCAAGAGCATTTCCTGACATCCCCGTATTGTTGGAACTTAGCCAACCAGCAACTAGCTGGCTGCCCTGTAAGTGACCATGTTCCTGCAAGCCGTGGCCACCCCAGTGCAGGAAAATAAGAAGCAAGAGATTTTCCTGAGATCTGCACCATGTTGGAACTTAGGGCGCTGAGCCAAACAGCAACTAACCTGTCACCCCGGTAAGTGACCGTGGTCTGGAAAGCCGCAGCAACCCCATGGTGGAGAAATAAGAAGCAACAGCATTTCCTGAGATCAGCGCCATGTTGAAAGTTAGCGGGCTGAGCCAACCAGAAACTAGCCTGCCGCCCTGGTAAGTGATAGTGGTCTGTGAAGATGCAGCCACCCCAGGGGAGGGGGAATAAGAAGCAAGAGCATTTCCTGAGATCCACACCATGTTGGAACATAGGGCCCAAGACAAACCGCAATAGTCTGCCCCCCTGGTAAGTGACCATGGTCTGGCAAGCCTCTGCCATTCCAACATGGAGAAATAAGAAGCAAGAGGGATTCCTGATATCCGCGCCATGTTTGAACTTAGGGCACCGAGCCAAACAGCAACTAGCCTGCTGCCCCGGTAAGTGACCATGGTCTGGAAAGCTGCACCGACAACAGGGCAGGAAAATAAGGACCAAGAGCATTACCTAAGATCAGTGCCATGTTGGAACTTATGGCACCAAGCCAACCAGCAAGTAACTTGCCACCCCGGCAAGTGACCATGGTCTGCCAAGCCACAGCAATCCCAGGCCAGGGAAAGAGAAGCAGGAGCATTTCCTGAGATACCCGACATGGTGGAAATTGTGGAACTGAGCCAATCAGCATCTGACATGCTGCCTTGGTAAGTGACCGCTGTCTGGCAAGTAGCAGTCACCACAGGGTGGGGAAATAAGAAAGAAGAGTGTTTCATGAGAACCGCACCATGTTGGAACTTAGGGCACCTAGGCAATCAGCAACTAGCCTGTCGATCTGGTAAGTGACCATGGTCTTGCAAGCCTCGGGAACCCCAGGGTGGGTAAATAATAAGCAAGATCATTTCCTGAGATCCTCGAGATGTTGGAACTTAGGGCCCGAGCCAACCAGCAACTAGACTGCCCCCGGTAAGTGGTCTGGCAAGCCACGGACAACCCAAGGCAGGGAAATAAGTAGCAAGAGAGTTTCCTGAGTTCCCCACCATGTTGGAAATTAGGGTGTTGAGCCATCCCGCAACTAGCCCATCGCCCTAGTCAGTGACCGTGTTCTGGCAAGCTGCGGCCACCCCAGTGTGGAGAAACAAGAAGCAACAGCATTTCCTGTAATCCGTGCCTTTTTGGAACTTAGTGTGCTGAGCCAACCAGTAACTAGCCTACCACCCTGGTAAGTGACAGTGGTCTGGAAAGCCAAAGCAACACTAGGGCGGGGAAAGAGAAGCAAGAGCATTTCCAAGGATTCTCACCATGTTGCAAATTGGGGTACCGATCCAACCAGCAAATAGCATACCGCCCTGGTAAGTGACCATGGTCTGGCTAGTCGCGGCCATCCCAGGGAGGGGAAATAAGAAGTAAGAGTGTTTTGTGAGAACCGCGCGATGTTGAAACTTAGGGCACCAATGCAACCAACAACTAGTGTGCTACAGGTAAGTGACCATCATGTGGCAAGCCATGGACAAGCCAAGGCAGGGATATAAGAAGCAAGAGCATTTCCTGATCTAAGCCATTTTGGATTTTAGGCAAAGAGCCAACCAGCAACTAGCATGCCACCCTGGGAAGTGACTGAGTTCTGGCAAGCCCAGGCAACTGCAGGGCGGGAAATTAGATGGCAAGAATGTTTCCTGAGATCCGTGCCATGTTGGAACTTAGGGCACCAAGTCAACCAGCAACTAGCCTGCCGCCCTGGTAAGTGACTGTGGTCTGGCAAGCCGCGGCAATCCCAGGGCAGGGAAACAAGTAGCAAGTGCCTTTCCTGAGTTCCGTGACATGTATAAACTTATGGCGCCGAACCAAGCAGCAACTACCCTCTGTCCCGGTAAGCGACCATGGTCTTGGAAGCCATGGCAACCCCAGGGCAGGGAAAAGGAAGCAAGAGCATTTCCTGAGATACACACCATGTTTGAAATTAGGGCACCGAACCAATCAGGAACTACCCTTCCACACTGATAAGTGACTGTGGTCTGGCAATCTTCAGCACCCCAGGGTGGGGAAATAAGAGGCAAGAGCGTTTCCTGACATCCCTACCATATTTGAAATTAGGGAGTAGAGCCAACCAGCAACTACCTTGCGACCCTGGTAGGTGAACGTGTTCTGACAAGCCGGGGCCAATGTAGGGTGGGGAAATAAGAAGCAAGAACGTTTCCTTAGATCTGTACCATGTTGGAACTTAGGGCACCAAGCAAACTAGCAGCTGAGCCGCAACCCTGGTATGTGATTGTTGTCTGGCAAGCTGTGGCCACCCCAGCATGGGGAAATAAGAAGCAACGGCATTTCCTGATATCCTTGCCATGTTGGAACTTACAGCGCCGAGCCAACTAGCAACTGACCTGCACCCCTGGTATGTGATTGTTTTCTGGCAAGCCACGACAACCCCAGCACGGGAACATAAGAAGCAAAAGTGATTCTTGAGATTCATGTCATGTTGGAACATAGGATGCTGAGCAAACCATCAACTAGCTTGCCTCCCTGGTAACTGACCATGGTCTGGCAAGCTGAGGCTACCCCAGCACGGAGAAATAAGAAGCAAGAGCATTTCCTGGGATACACGCCATGCTTGAACTGTGGGCGCTGAACCAACAAGCAACTAGGCTACCATCCTTTTAAGTGACTGTGGTCTGGCAATCTGTGGCCATCCAAGGGCGGGGACATGAGAAACAAGAGCATTTCCTGAGGTTCGTGCCATGCTGGATGTTATGGTGATGAGCCGAACAGAAACTAGCCTGCCGCCCTGGTAAGTGACTGTGGTTTGTCAAGCCGCAGCCACCAAAGGTTGGGGAAAAAAGAGCAAGTGTGTTTCCTGAGATCCGTGCCACACTGGAAATTGGGGCACTGTGCCAAGAAGTAACTAGCCTGCTGCCCTGGTAAGTGACTGTGGTCTGGCAAGCCGTGGCCACCCCAGCATAGGGAAATAAGAAGAAAGAACATTTCCTGAGATAAGCACCATCCTGGAATTTTGGGAGCCGAGACAAGCAGCAAAAAGACTTCCATCTTGGTAAGTGACTGTGATCTGGCAAACCACAGCCAAAGCAGTGTGGAGATATAAGGAGCAAGAGTGTTTCCTGAAATCCCCGCCATATTTGAACCTAGGACTTGAGACAACCAGCACTATCCTGCCGCCCTGTTAAGTGACTGTGGTCTATCCAGCCACGCCCATGCAAGGGCAGCAAAATATAAAGCAAGAGTTTTTGGTGAGATCAGCGTCATGTTGGAACATAGGGAGATGAGCCAACCATCAACTAGACTGCTGCCCTGGAATGTGACTGTGGTCTGACAAGCCACCTCCACCCCACATCGGAGAAAAATGGAGCAAGAGCATTTCCTGAGATTTGCACTATGTTGGAACTCAGGGCGCTGAGTCAATGAGCAACTAGCCTGCCGACCTGGTAAGTACCTGTGGTCTTGCAAGGCATGGCCAACTTAGGGTGGGGAAATAAGTAGAAAGAGTATTTACTGAGAAGCGCACCATGTTGGAAATTAGGGCACTGAGCCAACCAGCTACTAGCCTGCCCCCCTGGTAAGTTACTGTGGTCTCCCAAGCCAAGATCACTGCAGTGCGGGGAAATAAAAAGAAAGATCTTTTCCTGAGATCGGCGCTGTTTTGGAACTTAGGGCGCTGAGCTAAACAGCAATTAGGCTACCATCCTTTTAAGTGACTGTGGTTTGGCAATCTGCAGCCACCCCAGGGTGGGGACATAAGAAGCAAGAGCATTTCCTGAGATCCGTGCCATGCTGGAACTTAAGGCGATGAGCCGACCAGCAACTACCCTGCCACCCTGGTAAGTGACTGTGGTCTGTCAAGCCTCATTATTCCCAGGGCCGGGAAATAAGAATAAAGAGCATTTCCTGAGATCCATGCGATGCAGGAACTTAGAGCACTGAGCCAACCAGGAGTAGCCTGCCACCCTGGTAAGTGACTGTGTTCTGGCATGCCACGGCCACCCCAGGGTGGGGAAATAAGAAGAAAGAGCGTTTCCTGAGATCCGCACCTTGTTGGAACTTAGGGCACAGAGCCAACCTGACATCAGACTGCCACCCTGGTAAATGACTGTGGTCTTTCAAGACACAACCACCCAGTGCGGGGAAATGAGGAGCAAGAGTGTTTCCTGAGAACTGTGCCATGTTGGAACTTAGGGCGCTGAGCCAATCTGCAACAAGCCTGCCACTTTGTTTAGTGACTGTGGTCTAGTAAGCCATGGCCACGCCAGGGAGGGGGAAAAAGAAACAAGAGCATTTCCTGAGATCCGTGCCATGCTGGATCTTAGGTCACTGAGCAAACCAGCAACCAGCCTACCGCCCTGGTAAGTGACTGTGTTCTGGCAAGCCTTGGCCATCCAAGAGTGGGTAAATAAGAAGTAAGATCTTTTAGTGAGATGCGTGCCCAGTTGGAAACTGGGACACAGATCCAACCAGCACTAGCCAGCTGCCCAGGTAAGTGATTGTGGTCTGGCAAGCAGCTGCCACACCAGGTTGGGGAAATAAGAAGCAAGAGCGTTTCATGTGATCCACACCATGTTGAAACCTAGGGCGCTGTTGAAACCTAGGCAACCAGCAATAGGCTGCTGACTGTTAAGTGACTGTGGTCTGGCAAGACAAAGCCAACTCAGGGTGGGGAAATAAGAAGCAAGAGCATTTCCTGAGATCTGCACCATGCCTGAATATAAGGCACTGAGCCACACCGCATCTAGCCTTCTGCCCTGGTACGTGACTGTGGTCTGGAAAGCCACAAGCACACCAGGAAAGGGAAATAAGAAGCAAGAACCTTTCCAGACATCTGCACCATGATGGAAAGTAGGGCCACCCAGCAACTAGCCTGATGCCCTGGTAAATGACTGTGTTATGGCTAGTCACGGCCAACCCAGGGTGGGCAAATAAGAAACAAAAGTGTTTCCTGAGATCGGTGCCATCCTGGATCTTTGGGTGCTGAGTGAACCAGCAACTAGCATCCCTACCTGGTAAGTGACTGTGGTCTGGCAAGGCGTTGCCACCCCAGGGTGGGCAAATAAGAAGCAGGAGCGTTTCCTGAATTCCACGCCATGTTGGAACTTAGGGCGCTGAGCCAACCAGCAACTAGCCTGCTGCCTTGTTTAGTGACTGTGGTCTAGTAAGCCATGGCCATTCGAGGGAGGGGAAAAAAGAAACAAGAGCATTTGCTGAGATCCATGCCATGCAGGAACTTAGGGCACTGAGCCAAACAGGAAATAGCCTGCTGCCCTGGTAAGTGACTGTGGTCTGGTAAGCTGGGGCCCCCACAGAGCCATGAAATAAGAAGCAAGAGTGTTTCCTGAGATCCCTGCCATGGTTGAACCCAGTATTCTGTGCCAACCAGCACTAACCTGCTGCCCTGTTAAGTGACTGTGGTCTAGCAAACTGCGCCCACCCCAAGGCGTGAAATAAGAAGCAAGAGTTTTTCATTAGATCCATGCCATGCGGGAAGGAAAGGGCGCTGAGCCAACCAGCACCTAGCCTAACATCCTGGTAATTGACTGTGGTCTGGCATGCTGCATCCAACGCATGTCAGGGAAAAATGAAGCAAGAGTTTTTCCTGACATCCATGCCATGTTGAAAGTTAGGGTGCTGAGTCTACGAGCAACTATCCTGCTGCCCTGGTAATTGCCTGTGGTCTGGCAAGCAGCGGCCACCCTAGTTCACAGAAATAAGTACCAAGTGCATTTCCTGAGAACCGCGTCATGTTGGAAATTAGCGTGCTGAGCCAACCAGCAACTAGCCTGCACCCCTTGTAAGTTACTGTGGTCTAGTAAGCTGCAACCACCACAGGGCAGGGAAATTAGAAGCAAGAACATTTCCTGAGATCTGCACAGTGCTGGAGCTAAGCGCACTGAGCCAACCTGCAGCAAGCCTGCCACCCTTGTAAGTGACTGTGGTCTGGCAAGCTGTGGCCAACCAAGGGCGGGGACATAAGAAGTAAGAGCCTTTCCTGAGATCCATGCCATCCTGGAATTTAGGGTGCTGAGCCAACCAGCAACTAGCCTGCCATCCTGGTAAGGGACAGTGGTCTGTGAAGCTGCAACAACCCCAGGGCAGGGAAATAAAAAGCAAGAGTGTTTACTGAGATCCATGCAATTTTGGAAATTAGGGCACCGAGCCAACCAGCAACTAGCCTGCCACCCTGGTAAGTGACCGTGGTCAGGCAGGTAGCAGCAACATCAGGGCAATGAAATAATAGCAAGAGAGTGTCATGAGAACCACCGCATGTTGGAACTTAGTGCCCTGAGGCAACCACCAACTAGCCTGTCGCCATGGTAATTGACCCTGGTAGCAAGCCACGGCCATTCGAGGGCAAAGAAATAAGAAGCAACAGCATTTCCTGAGATCTGCACCATGATGAAATTTAGGAGGCTGAGCCAACCAGAATCTAGCCTGCTGCCCTTATAGGTGACAGTAGTCTATAAAGCCTCGGACTCCCAAGGGCATGGAAATAAGTAGAAAGAGCATTTCCTGAGATTCGCGCCATTTTTGAAATTAGGGCATTGAGCCAACCAACAACAAGCCTGCCACCCTAGTAAGTGACTGTGACAAGCTGCGGCCACCCCAGGGTGGGAAATAAGAAGCAAGAACATTTTCTGAGATTCGTGCCTTGTTGGAACTTATGGCATCGATCCAACCAGCAACTAACCTGCCACACCTGTAAGTGACTGTGTTCTGGCAAGCTGTGGCAACCCCAGGGCAGGGAAATAGGTGGCAAGAGCATTTCCTGAGATCTGCACCATGTTGGAAATTATGGAGACTAGCCAACCAGCAACATGCCTGCCACCCCAGTAAGTGACTGTGGTCTGGCTAGTTGCAGACATGGCAGGGCAGGGAAATAAGAAGCAACAGTGTTTCGTGAGAACCGCAACCTGTTGGAATGTAGGGCACAGAGGCAACCAGCAACTAGCTTGTTGCCCTGGTAAGTGACCATGGTCTGACAATCCATGGCCATCTGAGGGCAAAGAAATAAGAAGTAACAGTATTTCCTGAGATCTGCACCATGATGAAATTTAGCGGTCTGAGCCAACCAGCAACTAGCCTGCCACCTGATAAGTGACAGTGGTCTGTGAAACTGCAGCCACGCAATGATGGGGAAATAAGAAGCAACAGATTTTCCTGAGATCCGGGCCATGTTGGAACTTATGGTGCTGAGCCAACCAGCAAACTATCCGGCCCCCTTGGTACGTGATTGTGGTCTGGCAAGCTGCAGCCACCACAGAGTGGGGAAATAAGAAGCAAGAGCATTTCCTGAGATCTGCGCCATGTTGGAATTCAGGGCAAAGAGCCAACCAGCAACTAGTCTGCTTCCCGGTAATTGAGCATGGTCTGCCAAATCCGGGCCATCCCAGGGTGGGGAAATAAGAAGCCAGAGTGTTTCATGAGAAACGCACCATGTTGGAACATGGGGCACCGAGGCAACCAGCAACTAGCCAGTTGCCCTTGTAAGTGATGGTGGTCTTTCAAGCCACAGCCATCTGAGGGTGAAGAAACAAGAAGCAACAGGATTTCCTGAGATCCACGCCATGATGATATATAGGGGGCTGAGCCAACCAGCCACTAGTCTGAAGCCCTGATAAGTGACAGTTGTCTGTGAAGCTGCGGCAACCCCATGGTGGGGAATTATGAAGCAAGAGCTTTTCCTGAGATCCGCACCATTTTTGAAATTAGGGCGTCAAGCCAACCAGCAACTAGCCTGCTGCCTTGATAAGTGACCATGTTCTGATAAGCTGCTACCACCCCAGGGCCGGGTAATAAGCACCAAGAGTGTGTCCTGAGATCCACGCCATGTTGGAACTTATGGCACCAATCCAACAAGCAACTAACCTGCCGCCACAGTAAGTGACCATGGTATGGCAAGCCGGGGCAACCCCGGGGTGGGGAAAGAGAAGCAAGAGCATTTCCTGAAATCTATATCATGTTGGAAATTAGGGAGACAAGCAAAGCAACAACAACCCTGCTGCACCGGTAAGGTACCGTAATATGGCAAGCCAAGGCCACCCCAGGGTGGGGAAATAGGAGGCAAGAACATTTCCCGAGATCCAGGCCAAGATGGAACTTAGGGCACAGAGCCAACCAGCAACTGGACTGCCGCCCTGGTAAGTGACCGTGGTCTGGCAAGCCATGGTCATTCCAGGGACGTGAAACAAGAAGCAACAGCATTTCCTGAGATCCACCCTATATTGAAATTTAGGAGGCTGAGCCTACAAGCAACTAGCCTGCTGCCCTTTTAAGTGACTGTGTTCTGACAAACCAGGGCCACCCCAGGGTGGGGAAATAAGAAGCAAGAGCATTTCTTGAGAACCACGCCATTTTGATATTAGGGCATTGAGCCAACCAGGAACTAGTATGCCAACCTGGTAAATGACTGTGGTCTGGCAAGCTGCAGCCATGCCAGGGCGGGAAAATAAGAGATAAGAGCATTTCCTGAGATCTGCCCCATGTTGGAACTTAGGGTGCCGAGCCAAGCAGCAACTAGCCTGCGACCCTGCTAAGTGACCGTGGTCTGACAAGACACGTTCAATCAGGGTGGGGAAATAAGAAGAATGAGCCATCCACAGGAGGGAAAACAAGAAGCAAGAGCATTTCCTAAAATATGCACCATGTAGCAAATTAGGGCACCGAGCCAAGCAGCAACTAGTCTGCCACACTTGTAAGTGACTGTGTTCTTCCAAGACATGGTCAACCTAGGGTGGGGAAATGCGTTGCAAGAATGTTTCCTGAGATCTGCGTCATGTTGGAACTTATGGTGACAAGGCAACATCAACTGGCCTGCTGCCCTGGTAAGTGACCTTGGTCTGGCTAGCTGTGGCTACCACAGGGTGGGAAAAAAAGAAGCAAGAGCTTTTTCTGAGATTCGCACCATGTAGCAACTTATAGCATGGAGCCATCCAGCAACTAGCCTGGTGCCTGGCAAGTGTCCCTGGTCTGACAAGCAGTGGCCATGCCAGGGCATGGAAAAAAGATGTAAGAGCATTTGCTGAGATTCATGCAATGTTGGAACTTAGGGCACCAACCAACCAGCAACTAGCCTGCTGCCCAAGTAAGTGACCGATTTCTGGCAAGCCTCGGCCATCCCAGGGTTGGAAAATAAGAATCAAGAGGGTTTCCTGAGATCCGTAACATGTAGGAAATTAGGTCGCCAAGCCAACAAGAAACTACCCTGCTGACCTGGTAAGTGACAGTGTTCTGGTAAGTCGAGGCCACCCCAGGGCAGACTAATAAGAAACAAGAGCATTCCATGGGATCTGTGCCATGTTGGAACTTAGTGAACCGAGCCAACTAGCAACTGGCCTGCGGCCCTGCTACATGATTTTGCTCTGGCAAGCCACAGCCGACCCAGTGCAGGGAAATAAGAATCAAGAACATGTCCTAAGATCCACTCCATGTTGGAAATTAGGGCATAACTAACCAGCAAGTAGCTTGCTGCACTGGTAAGTGACCGTGTTCTGGCAAGTCGCGGCCAACCCAGGGCAAGGTAATAAAAAGCAAAAGCATTTGGTGAGATCCACAACCATGTTGGAACTTAGTACAACCAACCAAGCAGCAGCTAGCTTCCCCCCTTGGTAAGTGACCTTTATCTCACAAGCTGCAGCTAGCCCAGTGTGGGGATATAAGATTTAAGAGCATTTCCTGACATTCGGGCAACGTTGTAAATTAGGGTGCCGAGCCAAACAACAACTAGCCTGCTGCCCAAGTAAGTGACCGAGATGTGGCAAGCCATTGCCAAGCCAGGGAAGGCAAGTAGGAAGCAACACGGTTTCCTGAGTTCTGCGCCATGTTGGAAATTAGGGCATTGAGCCGACCAGCAACTAGCCTACCGCTCCAGTAAATTACTGTAGTCTGGTAATCCGGGGAGACAACAGGGCACGGAAATAAGAAGCAACAGCGTTTCCTGAGGTCCGAGTCATGTTGGAATTCAGGGCCCAAGCCAAGCATCAACTAGTATGACGCCCCAGTAAGTGACCATGTTCAATCAAGCCACTGCCACCGCAGAGGGGAAATAAGTGGCAAGAGCGTTTAATGAGATCCGCACCATGTTGGAATTTTCACCACCGAGCAAAGCGACAAATAGCCTGCCATACTGGCAAGCGACTGTGGTCTTCCAAGCTGTGGCCAAGCCAGGGAGGGTAAATAAATGGCAAGAGAATTTCCTGAGATCTGCCCAATGTTGGAACTTAGGGTGTCCAGGCATCCAGCAACTAGCCTGCCATCCTGGGAAGATAACGCGTTCTGGCAAGCCGCAGCCAGCAGAAGACGGGAAAATAAGAAGCAAGAGCTTTTCCTGAGATGTGCGCCATTTTGAAATTAGGGCCTTGAGCCAACCAGCAAATAGCCTGCCACCCTGGCAAATGACTGTGGTCTGTCAAGACACGGCCATGCCAGGGCAGGAAAATAAGAGGCAAGAGTGTTTCCTGAGTTCTGCACCATGTTGTAACTTAGGGCATCAATCCATCCAGCAACTAGCCTGCCTCCCTGGGAAGTGACTGTTGTCTGGCAAGCCACGGTGATCCCAGGCCGGGAAAGAAGAAGGAAGTTTCTTTCCTGAGATTCATGTCATGTTAAAAATTAGTGTGCCAATCAAACCAGAAACTAGCCTGCCAACCTGGTAAGTGACCATGGTCTGGCGATAAGTGTCCACCCCAGGGAGGGAAAACAGGAAGCAAGAGTGTTTCCTGAGATCAACACCATGTAGGAACCTAGGGCACCGAGCCAACCAGCAACTAGCCTGCTGCCCCAGTAAGTGACCGTCGTCTGCCCAGCCATGGCAAACCCAGGAGGTGGAAATAAGACATAAGTTCATTTGCTGAGATTCGTGTAATGATGGAACTCCTGCTGCCAAGCCAACCAGCAACTAGCCTGCTGCCCTTTCAATTGACAGTGTTCTGACAAGGCAGGGCCACCCCAGGGCGGGGAAATAAAAAGCAAGATCACTTCGTGAGATCCACGCCATTTTGATATCAGGGCCTTAAGCCAACCAGCAACTAGTCTGTGACCCTTGTAAATGACTGTGGTCTGGCAAGCCGCGGTCACGCCAGGGCAGGAAACTAAGAGGCAACAGCATTTCCTGAGATCTGCCCCATGGTGGAACTTAGGGTGCCGAGCCAAGCAGCAACTAGCCTGCCACCCTGCTAAGTGACCATGCTCTGACAAGACACGTTCATTCCAGGGTGGTGAAATAAGAAGCATGAGCCAACCACGGGAGGGAAAACATGAAGCAAGAGCATTTCCTGAGATCTGCCCCATGTTGGAACTTAGGGCGTCAAGGCATCCAGCAATTACCCTGCCGCCTTGGGAATATACCGCGTTCTGGCAAGCCATAGCAACCACACAACGGGAAAATAAGAAGCAAGTGCTTTTCCTGAGATGTGCGCCATTTTGAAATTAGAGCCTTGAGCGAAAGAGCAACTAGCCTGCCACACTGGCAAATAACTGCAGTCTGGTAAGACACAGCCATGCCAGGGTGGGAAAATAAAAGGCAAGAATGTTTCCTGAGATCCGGACCATGATGGAACTTAGGGCATCAAGCCACCCAGCAATGAGCCTGCCTCCCTGGGAAGTGACTGTTGTCTGGCAAGCCGTGGTGATCCCAGGCTGGGAAATAAGAAAGAAGTGCATTTCCTGAGATTCACGCCATGTTTAAACTTAGGGTACCAGGCCAACAAGAAACCAGCCTGCCACCCTGGTAAGTGGTCATGATCTTAGGATAAGTGGCCACCTCAGGGAGGGAAAACAGGAAGCAAGAGTGTTTCCTGAGATCAGCACCATGTAGGAACCTAGGGCACCAAACCAACCAGCAACTAGCCTGCTGCCCCAGTAAGTGACCGTCATCTGGCAAGCCGTGGCCACCCCAGTGGGTGGAAATAAGACATAAGTTTATTTGTTGAGATTCGTGTAATGATGGAACTCCTGGTGCTGAGCCAACCAGCAACTAGCCTGCTGCCCTTTTAAGTGACTGTGTTCTGACAAGGCAGGGCCACCCCAGGGCGTGGAAATAAAAAGCAAGAGCATTTCTTGAGATCCACGCCATTTTGATATTAGGGCATTGAGCCAACAAGCAACTAGTCTGCAACCCTTGTAAATGACTCTGGTCTGGCAAGACACGGCCATGCCAGGGCCGGAAAATAAGAGGCAAGAGTGTTTCCTGAGATCCACACCATGTTGTGACTTAGGGTGCCCAGACAAGCAGCAACTAGCCTGCCAACCTGCTAAGTGACCGTGCTCTGACAAGACTCGTTCATTCCAGGGTGGGGAAATACGAAGCATGAGCCAACCATGGAAGGGAAAAAAAGAAGCATGAGCATTTCCTGAGATATGCCCCGTGTTGGAACTTAGGGCAAAGAGCCAAGCAGCAACTAGCCTACCACACTTGTAAGTGTCTGTGTTCTTGCAAGACGCGGTCACCCTAGGGCGGGTAAATGAGTTGCAAGAATGTTTCTTGAGATCTGAGCCATGTTGGAATTTATGGTGCCGAGGCAACATCAACTAGCCTGCCACCCTGGTAAGTGACCTTGGTGTGGAGAACTGCAGCTACCCCAGTGTGGGAAAACAAGAAGCAAGAGCTTTTCCTGAGATGTGCACCATGTAGCAAGTTAGGGCATGGAGCCATCCAGCAACCAGCCTGGTTCGCGGCAAGTGTCCCTGGTCTGACAAGCCAAGGGCATGCCAGGGCATGGAGAAAAGACGTAAGAGCATTTGCTGAGATTCATGCAGTTTTGGAACTTAGGGCACCGAGCCAACCAGCAAATAGCTTGCTGCCCATGTAAGTGACCGACTTCTGGCAAGCCTCGGCCATCCCAGGGTGGGAATATAAGAAGCAAGAGTGTTTACTGAGATCTGTGACATGTAGGAACTAAGGTCGATGAGCCAACAAGAAACTACCCTGCCGCCCTGGTAAGTGACTGTGTTCTGGCTAGTCGAGGCCACCCCAGGGCAGACTAATAAGAAACAAGAGCATTCCATGGGATCTGTGCCATGTTGGAACTTAGTGCACCGAGCCAACCAGCAACTGGCCGGCCGCCCTGCTACGTGATTTTGCTCTGTCAAGCTGTAGCCACCCCAGTGCAGCGAAATAAGAATCAAGTACATGTCCTAAGATCCACACCATCTTGGAATTTCAGGCATGACCAAACAGCAAGTAGCCTGCCACACTGGTATGGGACCGTGTTCTGGCAAGTCGCAGCCACTCCAGTCAAGGTAATAAGAAACAAGAGCATTTTGTGAGATCCGCACCATTTTGGAACTTAGTGCAACCAACCAAGCAGCAGCTAGCTTCCACCTTGGTAAGTGACCTTTATCTGGCAAGCCGCAGCTAGCCCAGTGTGCAATATAAGATGTAAGAGCATTTCCTGAGATTCATGCAATGTTGTAACCTAGGGTGCCGAGCCAACCAACAACTAGCCTGCTGCCCAAGTAAGTGAATGAGTTCTGGCAAGCCATTGCCAAGCCAGGGAAGGCAATTAGGAAGCAACACAGTTTCCTGAGTTCTGGGCCATGTTGGAAATTAGGGCATTGAGCTGACCAGCAACTAGCCTACAGCCCCGGTAAGTGACTGTTGTCTGGTAAGCCAGGGAGACCACTGGACAGGGAAATAAAAAGCAAGATCATATCCTGAGGTCTGTGTTATGTTGGAACATAGAGCCCAAGCGAAGCATCAACTAGTATTCCGCCCCAGTAAGTGACCATTTTCTATCAAGCCACTGCCACATCAGAGGGGGAATAAGTGGCAAGAGCTTTTACTGAGATCCACGCCATGTTGGAATTTTTGGGACTGAGCCAACCAACAAATAGCCAGCCACACTAGCAAGTGACTGTGGTCTTGCAAGCCGTGGCCATGCCAGGGATGGTAAATAAATGGCAAGAGCATTTCCTGAGATCTGCCCCATGTTGGAAATTAGGTCTTGAAGGCATCCAACAACTAGCCTGCTGCCATGGGAAGATACTGCGTTCTGGCAAGCCACAGCAACCACACAACGGGAAAATAAGAAGCAAGAGCTTTTCCTGAGATGTGCGCCCTTTTGAAATTAGGACCTTGAGCCAACCATCAAATAGTTTGCCACCCTGGCAAATGACTGTTGTCTGGCAAGACACGGCCATGCCAGGGTGGGAAAGTAAGAGGCCAGAGTATTTCCTGAGATCCTCACCATGTTGGAACTTAGGGCATCAAGCCATCCAGCAACTAGCCTCCCTCCCTGGGAAGTTACTGTTGTCTGGCAAGCCACAGTGATCCCATGCCGGGAAATAAGAAGGAAGTGTGTTTCCTGAGATTCATGAGATGTTAAAAATTAGGGTGCCAATCCAACCAGAAACTAGCCTGCCACCCTGGTAAGTGACCATGGTCTGGTGATAAGCGGCCACCCCAGGGAGGGAAAACAGGAAACAAGAGTGTTTACTGAGATCAGCACCATGTAGGAACCGAGGGCATCGAGCCAACCAGAAACTAGCCTGCTGCCCCAGTAAATGACGATCATCTGGCCAGTCGTGGCCAACCCAGGGGGTGGAAATAAGACATAAGTGCATTTGCTGAGATTCGTGTAATGATGGAACTCATGGTGTTGAGCCAACCAGCAACAAGCCCCCTGCCCTTTTAAGTGACTGTGTTCTCACAAGCCAGGGCCACCCCAGGGTGGGGAAATAAGAAGCAAGAGCATTTCTTAAGATCCACACCATTTTGATATTAGGGAATGAGCCAACCAGCAACTAGCCTGCCACCCTGGCAAATGACTGTGGTCTGGCAAGACACGGCCTGCCAGGGCAGGAAAATAAGAGGCAAGAGTGTTTCCTGAGATCTGCACAATGTTGGAACTTAGGGCATCAAGCCATTCAGCAACGAGCCAGCTTCCCTGGGAAGTGAATGTTGTCTGCAAAGCCATGGTGATCCCAGCCCGGGAAACAACAAGGAAGTTTCTTTCCTGAGATTCACGCCGTGTTGGAAATTAGGGCACCAGGCCAACCAGAAACCAACCTGCCACCCTGGTAAGGGGCCATGGTCTGCCGATAAGTGGCCACCTCATGGAGGGAAAAAAGGAAGCAAGAGTGTTTCCTGAGATCAGCACCATGTAGGAACGTAGGGCACTGAGCCAACCAGCAACTAGACTGCTGTCCCAGTATGTGACCATCGTCTGGCAAGCTGTGGCCAACCCAGGGGGTGGAATAAAGACATAAGTGCATTTGCGGAGATTCGTGTAATGATGGAACTCATGGTTCGGAGCCAACCAGCAACTAGCCTGCTGCCATTTTAAGTGACTGTGTTCTGACAAGCCAGGGCCACCGCAAGGTGGGGAAATAAGAAGGAAGTGCATTTCTTGAGATCCAAGCCATTTTGATATTAGGATGTTGAGCCAACCAGCAACTAGCCTGCCACCCTGGCAAATGACTGTCATCTGGCAAGACACGGCCATGCCAGGGCGGAAAAATAAGAGGCAAGAATGTTTCTTGAGATCCGCACCATTATGCAAATTACGGCATAAAGCCATCGAGCAATGAGACTGCCTCCCTGGGAAGTGACTGTTGTCTGGCAAGCCGTGGTGATCCCAGGCTGGGAAATAAGAAGGAAGTGCGTTTCCTGAGATTCACGCCGTGTTGGAACTTAGGGCACCAGGCCAACCAGAAACCAGCCTGTCACCCTGGTAAGTGGCCATGGTCTGGCGATAAGTGGCCACCTCAGGGAGGGAAAACAGGAAGCAAGAGTGTTTCCTGAGATCAGCACCATGTAGGAACTTAGGGCACCGAGCCAACCAGCAACTCGCCTGCTGCTCCAGTAAGTGACCATCATCTGCCAAGCTGTGGTCAAACCAGGGGGTGCAAATAAGACATAAGTGCATATGCTGAGATTCATGTAATGATGGAAATCATGGAGCTGAGCCAACCAGCAACTAGACTGCTGCCCCTTTAAGTGACTGTGTTCTGGCAAGCCGCAGCCACCACACAATGGGTAAATAAGAAGCAAGAGCTTTTCCTGAGATGTGCGCCATTTTCAAATTAGGGCCTTGAGCCAACCAGCAATTAGCCTGCTACCCTGGCAAATGTCTGTGCTGTGGCAAGACACGGCCATGCCAGGGCGGGAAAATAAATGCAAGAGTGTTTCCTGAGATCCTCACCATGTTGTAACTTAGGGCATCAAGCCATCCAGCAACTAGCCTGACTCCCTGGGAAGTGACTGTTGCCTGGCAAGCCACGGTGATCCCAAGCCGGGCAATAAGAACGAAGTGCGTTTCCTGAGATTCACGCCATGTTAAAAATTAGGGTGCCAATCCAACCAGAATCTAGCCTGCCACCCTGGTAAGTGACCATGGTGTGGCAATAAGCGGCCAACCCCGGGGAGGGAAAACAGCAGGCAAGAGGGTTTACTGAGATCAGCACCATGTAGGACCCTAGGGCACCGAGCCAACCAGCAACTAGCCTGCCGCCCCAGTAAGTCACAATCGTCTGGCAAGCCGTGGCCAACCGAGGGGGTGGAAATAAGACATGAGTTCATTTGCTGAGATTCGTGTAATGATGGAACTCATGGTGCCGAGCCAACCAGCAACTAGCCTGCTGCCCTTTTAAGTGACTGTGTTCTGACAAGCCAGGGCCACTGGAGGGTGGGGAAATAAGAAGGAAGTGCATTTCTTGAGATCCAAGCCATTTTGATATTAGGGTGTAGAGCCAACCAGCAACTAGCCTGCCACCCTGGCAAATGACTGTGGTCTGGCAAGACATGGCCATGCCAGGGCGGGAAAATAAGAGGCAAGAGTGTTTCCTGAGATCTGCACCATGTTGGAACTTAGGGCATCAAGCCATCCAGCAACGAGCCCGCCTCCCTGTGAAGTGACTGTTGTCTGGCAAGGCACGGTGATGCCAACCCGGGAAATAAG
>PVJX010035606.1:0-18111 GCA_004027295.1 Dolichotis patagonum | reverse complement strand
GTTATCAAAGCATATGAAAACCAATGGGATTATTGCCTAAAAGTGGATTAAACAAGTTAATGAATCCTTCATTTTTATAGTTTTTGAATTTCAGTCATTTAAAACTTTGGAATCTTTAC
Organism: Dolichotis patagonum; assembly: GCA_004027295.1. Taxonomy (NCBI): domain Eukaryota; kingdom Metazoa; phylum Chordata; class Mammalia; order Rodentia; family Caviidae; genus Dolichotis; species Dolichotis patagonum. The sequence goes on along the minus strand of PVJX010035606.1, from coordinate 17,992 downwards.
CTCTTTGTCATTTTAAGTTGTTCCGAGATATGGCATCATTATATAACCATGATGATTTTGTTGGAAAACTCATCTCAACAGTATCCTTAATATTGCACTCTTTTCCCTCATTTCCTAACATCTGGTAGACACTGTTTCCCACATTGTTAATAACAATATATTTATTTCAAATATATGCTATCAAGAAGAAATTGCCCATAGGGATGAGGGATGTGAGAAACAGAGGAAGATACATTATCAGTTATAATAGACTTTGATTAATTTGAAGATAAAAGATCTATCATTTTATGTAGAAATAAGATCAGAAGCAAGAAAGAAGATGGACAAAATGGAAAGAAAAAACATGCCTGATTTGGTAATGTGCAAAGTCCAGCAAAAATTACAGAATATCTTTGAGTCCACATTAAGTGACATAGTGCCAACCACATTAGAGAGCCATTGGAAGGCAAATTTCCAGTGAAAGAATAAGTGAGTTAAATGAATGGCCAAATCAGTAAATGATCTTTGGAAAAAAGGTCTGTAAGTAATATCAACATTTTACTTCCCAAGGATGGACTAATCATTAATTTGAAAGGAAAGGGAAGAAAATTGGTACTATATATGGATAATGGGGTGGAATACATCATCTCTGTTTTTCATAGGAAAGACTGAAAGTTAAATGTGTATTTCCAACAGTGTCCTATTGGTAGAGTGGGAAAGTGTGTATCAATATGATATAGGATTTTTATAAAATAAAATCCATTTCTTGGCACCCAGTAACAATAATTCCAAGTGAAATTTTACAACTGTGAGCATCATGTGTAGTTTTCAATGACAATTTCAGGTTTCTAATAGAAAAATCACTTGCCAGTTTCTAGACTTTTACTCTGTATCTGGAACTAATGACATATTTGCAACAATTTTTAGTCACTTAAATGAAATCAACCTTATGATCAAGCAATGGTACATGCATTCTAAATATGCCATAATACAACTTATTTATTTGTATAGTTAATATATACTACTAATAAACAAGAAAGTTTTTAAAAAGTCTTAAAATTTTAAAGATATACACAGTATAGTTGCTTTAAATAATTGAAGATAAGTCTGTCTTTAAATATTTAATAAGTAACCATTTTTAATATATTATCAAATAAAATAACATTCCAGAACATGGTGCTCTTATCTCTTGTTCACAAACTCTATATGTATGTGTGTGCTGGTAAATAAACACACACAAAATATGCATATAATTGAAAACAGAAAATAATAATAAAATCTTACATATAAAGGCGATAGAAATTGAAAGTAAAATACAATCAGTATGCTACTCTGAGGTTTTGTAGAATATGAAAATTTTTCCTTGATATTCACTATCACTGGGAATTACAACGTTAAACTTTGTTTATTGCTGTGAACAATTTAATGTATAAATTTAGAAAATTAAAAGAATTGAAATATGTTGTCAATTTACATACACTAAAGAAATCTCACTTCAGATAAATGAAAAATCATATGACAAGTTTTAATTTTTATTTTTATCATATGACAGCAAAATATTTGGGAATAGAAACCTCCTTCACATATATATTCAATTGATTTGGGAGGTTGCTTTGGCGAGGCCTGAAAAACTTTGGATACTTAGGCAAAAGAGGAAATGCTTCACAGCCAGAGAACTACTATTTTAAAGTGGTTTCCTAATTTTTGCATTCTTTATCTTTAGTATCTCTATAATATTATATGTTTTATAGAATCTGAAACTTCCAAGATTTCTTTAATTTATATATTTGATAATTATAACAAAAATTGTGAATGCTCATTATACTTCACAGGATATTAGTAAATTGAAGGAGCGTGTATACAATGCATCAGCAGAAATTAAGTCTCTGAAAGAAGAACAAAGGCACGTGGAAGAGGAAATAAAGGAAGAATTGAAAGTGCTGAATAATATCACCAATGATCTCAGATTGAAAGATTGGGAACATTCTCTGACATTGAGAAATATCACTTTGATTCAAGGTAAAATATTTTGCTATTTTTCCCGAGAATTTCATGTCTGAAGTTTTCAATTTGAAGTTCTGTAGTTTAAAATAAATAGTTTTTAGGTATTTATTTACAATAAATGCACAGACAGAATCTTAAGATTGGATCAAACATGGTAAGGCCACCATCTAAAAAGAAAGGCATAAATAAATACATTAAAATCCAATGAGTATCTTGTTGATGAATATACCACAGTGTGTTAAAGACTAATACAAGTGTTACATAAATACAAGTTGTTTATATGTCCACAAACTAAGTTTGTTAATTCTGTTTTTCAAAATTTCCAATTCTTTCTTACTCCTTACCTGACTGTACTATAAATTAGGTCTTAAAATAATGATAATTTGTAGATTTCTTTTTCAATTCTTGTTAGCAAAACTAAGTGAATTCACTATTGCATACTTTTCATAAGCATAACTCATATATATTTTTGCACTAATTTTCAGTTAGTTTTATACTGTGCATATTTTCCACATTTTATTTTCAAAGTTTTGGAACATTTATGTTCTTTTATTTGTTTTATGTAACAATTTTTTTACTATATTTGTTTCTATAATATTATTTTTATATTGTTTTTCCAGTTTATTTTTACATTTCTTACACCTGATCTTAGCCAAAATGCCAAGAAGTGATATTTTACATTTCTTTTGTTTTCTTTTCTTATCCATTTTTGAATTGATTGCGATTTTTCTTTTATTGGATTTTTCCATCAGTGTTACAAAAGAGACTTTGAAAACTTTATAGCATATTCCTATTTTCTTATTGATTGCCTGTGAAATGTATTCTAATAAAGTCTATATCATAGCATTGATCAACATCATAGCATCTCATTCTGAAATATGCAAGGTACTTAAAATATTCTGATTATCTTTTTCCTGGTTTTTTGCTGTTTTTCAATGTAGTTTATTTTTATTTCTCAGACTTTTTAAAACCAAGAATTTAGACAATATTACAGTAATTTTCTTCATAAAGACAGTATTTAGATTTGCCTGTGAGTATACCAATTGTCTCACCTTCTAAATGAATCACAGCTACCTTTTTTGGGATAATTTTCTTTCTGATTAGAGTATATGTTTTGGAAGTTCATTCAGTGAAAGCCCATTGATGGTGAAAACTTTTTACCTCATTTTCTTGTTTTAAATCTTGTTCTTTAAAACTAACTTACCACATACACATTTCTGTGGTACTGTTGTTCTTCTGTATCAATGGGATATTGATTCCAGTACCTGCATTGATACAAAAATCTGTGGTTACACAAGTCTCTCCTTCTGCATACTTTGAATCACTCCTAGATTACTTATAAAACCGAATAAAATGTAAGTTCATTAATGGGAACATTATGAGTTTTTGTATCTTTGAATACTGTTTCTGCACATTTCTTTCTATTCTTCCCTCTATAACTCTAAAGCCATATCAGATCACTCTACCTTTGATGCTTGTTAAGATCTACTTCATGATTTTAATATTTTTCTCATCAGTAATTAAAGAACAGACACCAGGAACTTCATGAGATTTCATTTTATACATACTAGTTTAGAAAAAATAAAAAGTTCGATAATCTAAGTGTTAGCAAAAAATGCAAGCCCCAGGAGACTATATTGTATAATTTCTGATATTAATGCTCACAATTGAGCAGCATTAATTAATGTATATTTATATCCACATACATATTTAAATACATGGTTATTTTTTAAGTGAAAGAAAATAGGAAACATCAAACTCAGACTTGCCTCTGTAAAGGAAGTAGGTGAGGGAGATGCAGAAAGCTAAGTAGCTATCTGTTTCTTGGATTATAATGTTTTAGGGTGTCTTCTTTGTTACTGTACTTTATATTTTATATAGATGACATACTGTACACATTCTTTATTTAAACAGATACAAATTTAAGTTAATCAACTTTTCATTAAGAATTGGACACCAGTTTTGCTTTCATTTAAGCATCTAAAACTCTTCACACCCAAAACCTGTTGCCTTTCCCAACCCACGCCACTCACTGTCCCAAACCTGTGGCTGGTCTTGTCTTTTTGTCAGTTGTATCACTGTCCAGACAGTTGCTCACTTCAAGATGCTAGAAGCTATCTTTGACTTTTATCTTGGTCTCTTTTCCTTTAAAATCCATCTAAGAGTCTTCTTAACATGATTTATTTCAAAGAAAGTTGTTAATTCAAAGAAACTTCCTCACTGTCTCTATTACTCTGGTCTGTGGAATTTGCTTCTCATCTCACACATTCTAGTTATCTCTGGAATGCCTGTGTCTCACATTGGATCCCTAATTACTAAGTTAAAGTCTTTGCTTGTGCACTTCTGTTTAAAACGCCATCTTTAAGAGCTGTAGGTTTTATTCTCTTAGCAGAATTCTTGTACAGATTGCACACAGTTTCTCCCCTCATTTATCACTATGTAGAGATGAACAGAACACAGCTCTGATCATGGTGGTAGATAATAAATCCCCTCTCTTGGGAAGAACTGCAATTTTCTGGATAGACTAAGCGATGCACATGGATTCTCACTGATAAAGAGTTAAGATGTCTTGTGCAACATCTAAATATAAGTCTCTCAGCTATTAAGCTGTACCCTAAAATTCCATGGTTACTTACATGATGTACAGTAGTGTGTAGTTTACATGATGATTACATGAAAAATGTACACATTCATATATATATATATATATATATATATAGAGAGAGAGAGAGAGAGGCAGAAAATGGTTATAAAACAATAATAGAATTATGAATATACTTTCCCTCATAATTTTCTTTAGGCTTATTATATGCCCTACAAAAATACATTTGCTTTTTTGCAATGAAATGCTATTAAATATTATTGTCCAATTTTGAATACAAAGAGAAAGGAAAATGTGACATTGGGAAGAACCATGGATGTCCTAGACTTCTAAATCCCAAGTTGAATCTTAAAAAATAGAAAAAAAAATCAGATAAATTGAGAACTAGGGATTAGGACGTAAAAAGAACAAAAGAAATGAGTGGAGTACACTTACTCATGGAAATTTATATTTTGTTAGCTCTCGTGGAATTGTGTGGAAATTATGATTCCTGATGTGATTAAAATTTATAAAAAGTAGTCTCCAATGAGGAATGCTAAACAGTTGTGTGTGGTCCTTGAGGTTGCATATTAGGCCAAACCACAGCAATTAAAAATGCCCACTTTAGCACATCACTATTGAATTATCCTGTGGTACCAAGTTTTTTTTTTTCTTATGGGATTGAAAGGAAAATTAAATGTTCTACTTTAAGTGGAGGAAAGAACACTGTCCTGTGTAATCGAGAAGGAAGAGGGAATGCATACAGGAATACCTTTAATTCCAAGAAACGTAGTGCAGTCATTCTAAAGAGGTGATTAGCAGATGTCTGTGTTGCTAAGTCCATATAAACACAGTACCAAGGTGGCCGCCTGAGAAACTGGGTAGCCACGCCATCAGTTTCTGTGTAATCTCTCCACCTGATTTTGTAATTCTTGTAGTGATCTAGGGATCTACTTAATATTTTAGTTGAAAAAAATAATTCTCTTTTCCATCTATTGCTACGTCTTTCCCACTTCTTGAGAATCCTTTCATTTTTTCATTGTGCTCATTCTTTAAATTAGCATTCTAATTCAACTTCTTTAAAAATGTCTTGTTCATCTTTTACCATTCATGCTGATCTCCATCTCTCTAACAGATACATGAGTTTATATCAGTACCATCAGTACAGTTTTTGGCTGTTTTTAGTGCATGAATTTTTGTTTCCCTGAGAATATCAAACCTGTTTTATGTCTTTACTTACACATCTTCCATAGAGTATCTAATACAACATAATGAAATTTGCCTATTGTGTGAACAACGCTAATGTTGTTCCAATGGTATTGTAGTACCTTCTTTTTCCCCAGGTTCTTAAAATATAGAAAAGTGTTAGTTGCACCTAAACAATATGTATTTAGGAGGCTTAGTTGTGGACCATGTCATCCTTATCAAAAGAGAGCTTCACAGTATTTTAAAAAATGAGAATTCTTCTACTTAGAAGGCTCTGTTTTATTACATTCTACTGATGAACAAATAAAATATTTTAGATTTCCTTATATAATTGTCTTGACGAATGACAAATATGTTTTACTTGAATTTTACAACTATGATGACCAATTTAATTTTTTAAAGGTCCCCCTGGACCCAAAGGTGAAAAAGGAGACAGAGGTGCCACTGGACAAATCGGTATACCAGGCATGCCAGGTCTAAGAGGTATGGTCCTAGTAACAGCTTACTCATCCCTAAATATGGGATGAGGTAATATACAACCACTATGCTTACAGGAGAGAATAACTATTGTTTGTTTCCTGTGGTTCATGTGTGAGTATGCATGTATGTACTTATTCTTGAATATTTTGGAGGAGATAGTAAGTGTTCTAACAGACTAATACTATAATATACTGAATGAGAACCACTGATTCTTTTTAATTTTGAATACATTATTTTGTTAGCTGGACCCACTCCATGGAGTTGTTCATGAATGTAAAGAGTGTTCTCTGTATCATAGATTGCAAACAGTATATACAGTATATGCAGTGTATGCAAACATGCAAACAAGTCCTCCTTCACACGATCATATGTGAAGGAGAACATGAAAAATTTTTACATTGAAAACATTTGCAAGATCTATTTTTTAAGATATAAAATTACTTTAACATGAGTCAAAGCAATGTCTTTGATCTTGCTATATTTGCTTAAATTCACAAATTCTGTAAGTACTGACTAGAACATATATGACTTTTTCTTTGCTGTCAGCCACTCTGTATTTTATTTAAAGAAAATTGTTTCAAATAATTTTCCTCTATGTTGCAATCTTGAAAGCAATGTTTTCAAAGACAAGAATATAATACATAGTAAAGAAGAAAGAGCATGAACTTTCTTTCCTTTAAAAAAATGAAACAACAAGAACATGACTGTCATGCTATGCTTGTCTAAAAATCAAATACCCTACTTTATTTGAAAGTAAAGAAGATATTACATAGTCTAATTATAACTAAAATGCTTTGTTCAGTGGAAAGTTTATCTTAATACCTTGTAATTCATCTTAATTTTCTGTCTTTTTCTTACATGAGATATTCTTTCTGATCAATGTATTGACTAGCTCAGGTTATATCAGGAAAAGGTTTTAGAAAGTGCAATCACAAATTTTACTGCTGCCTATATTTATGCTTTAAAAGCAACATATCAAATTTTTTTTATTTAGAAAGAAAAAAATAACAAACAAAACAGATAAAAGAGTAGCAACAATACTGAATTCCAAAGGAAAAAAAAGAAAAGAACAAAAAAAAAACACTAAGAAATCACTGGTTGATAAGTTACATACTGTCATCTTGGAGATAGTTGTTCAAGTTACAAAATTAAAGCATACAAAGTAGACATTCAAACAGTGAGACTATTAACAGTTCTGCTTAACAATCTAACAAAAACAGTAGTATGATCATCTATCTTCCAAACTTAAACATACATGCAGTTATATCCTTTAGAGCACTTTCTTTTGCTGTCTTTTCAAATTTATTTTTAAAACATTTTAAACATACTTTGGAGACTCACTATATATATATATATATATAGATATAGATATAGATATAGATATATATATATATGTGTGTGTGTGTGTGTGTGTGTGTGTGTGTGTGTGCTGGAAGGTTGATGTCAGTGTGCCTTTGAAAGTGAGGTGATGGCAAGGAAGAATTTTTATCCTGAAAGGTTCTTCTTGACCAGTACTTAGCAGATCTTAATAATGGTGCATTAATGATTAATGTCATAAATAGGGGATGTATCAGCATTACAGAAGCTTCCAGAGTTACTATCATCGAGACTCTGTCAGCTTCTCTATTGCAAATCTCAATTATCAAAGCTATAACTCAATCACAAAAGCCAGTGAGGTCTGTAACTTACTGTAAAAATCTTCATCTTGGGTATACCTTTTGCAGCTCTTTCTGAACCATGGATGTATGAGATAGAGGGATTTGAAAGCTTTTATTAATATTGTAAATAAACACCATTACAAAGCTTTGATTATTTTAACAAGAGCTTAGGTTTTTGATATAGGTACCGCTCATCTATACAAATAGATATTATCTAGTTCCCTCATGAAAATGTTAGTTGTAGCTGATTGGGTTATAATTGACTCTTGGGTGAAGTTATGAAGTTGCCTCTTGGTTTGGTGCATGACAATAAAGTATTAAAGCCATCAAGATTTAGTCTAATGGCAACTTCTGCATTTAATTCCTGTACTGTGTTTAGTTCTTTGACAGATTAGCTGATTGTCTCAAATTTGATACCAAAGACAGTAAATAAAGACTATACAAGGAGTAGTCGCTGTATTAATTTGATTTGTTGTTGTTGTTGTTGTTTTGAGACCTACGTAGTTCAGGTCACCCTTGAAATCACTAGGTAGCCCACATTGGCCATAAATTCACAGCATTCATCTTGCCTCAGCCTAACAAATCTACTTTCTGATCTTGAGCAAGTTCATTAAGTCTCCATTTTTATATTAATTTGATCTCAACAAAATCAAACACTTAGACTAACCAACATTCATGTATTTAAGACTCAGACAATAGTGTGAATATATTGTGAAATATGCTTTATCTCAAAATAATTTAGCAGAAATACGTGTTAGAATATTTTAGAGTATTATTTTCTTAGAAGAATGCCCAGGATGATTTATTGTCTGTTACTTATATAGTGCTTTTTCGCAGCCTGGAGTTGTGTAGTAAAAGTCTCTGCCTTCACAAAGCTTATGAAGCGACTAGTAACTTTGCAAAGGACGTGAATATCATGGTCAAGGATCCCTCATCTGAGAACCCTTCAGAGGACAGTTTGAGTTATTTTTCCATGACAGTAATACTCCCAAGAAGGAGCTCCTACTGAGTTTCTAAATCCTCCTTTTTTGCAGGACATCTAATTAAAGGATTACACTCACTGGGATTAATAACAAAGCAAACCCAACCAATCTACAGATCATGAGTTCCCTAGAAAGAGAAATACAGACTCCCTTGCGTTGCAAAATTTTCATCAGCAACCAGTGCTACGTTCTTTTTTTAAGTAGCCTGAATTTTCTACCATAAGATACATGCCTCTGGAGAACAAAATAATGCAGACATTGGCAAACAGGAGCCATATTTTATTGGTCTTTTTGGTCATGTATTTATTTACCTTCACTACCACCCTTCTGCAGTCTGACTCTGGAATTCCTCTCCCTCAGCTTCAACAAGGACATAATCCCTAAATACACCAAGTAGGGACATTACTGCTTGCAGGTGATTGATCTGTGCCAGAGAATTGAAAGTGAGTTTCTTCTGGAGGTAAAATATAGTGCCCACCCACCAAATAGTGTCTATGAATCAAAAAAGTCACTAATTACTATATATGGTATTAAATAAAACTAAATCTAACCACCTACACACACAAAAAAAGCATAATTAAAATAATTGTTTTATGGAAGAGAAAGGAGGGGGAAATGGAAGGGAATCTATCATAGTTTATATGCTAAGCACTTTTTCTAAGTGTTTTACATTGCTTAGTGCATTTAATCATCCCATCTAGTTGATGTAGGAACAAACAATACACTATTTTGCAGATGCAAAGGTTAAATGACTTGCTGAAAACTAATCAGTAGCTGGCAAGTGCCAGAGTCAGTGTCTGAACCCAGCAAGACACGACTGCAGAATCTATGGTCTTAAACAGCTTCCATGATCCAGAAGAAAGCGTGAATAGACGTGCTAGCATATGTGCACAATTATAATACCAATCTTACGCAAGTGACTTGATCCCTCTGTCCTTCTGTTTACACCTCTACAGAGTGACAGATTTAGACTAGATGATTTTCAGGATCTTTTAAAACTCTTATATTTCATAGTTGAGCTTCTGTGTGTCATTGTACTTATTTTGCCTAAGAGTTAGAAGCAAGTGTCAAACTCTTTAGCCTTTCTGCAGATCATTGTAGCAAATGAACTAATTTCTACTGGAAAGGTTCAGAGAATCTAGTTTCTTGGATAAAATTCAACAGTGGTGCTTATATTTAAGGGTCACATTTCAAACATCATTAAACAAGTCAATATAATTCCACAGGCCAAATAGAATCTGCTAAAACTTCTGCCATTAATAGTTGAATGATTGATTGATATCCATGAAAGTGTCCCATTTGCTTCATTTGGAGATGTGCTTGTTCACGTACTAAAAAGGTGCCATAATTCATAATGAAACAGATGTTTTCTGGGGGTTACTGTAAAATAGTCAGTGAGCCATTCTCAGAGATCTTTGTGATCTTATTCCTAAAACAGGTCTTAAGGCATCCTCCATTTTATTCCTGTTCTCTAGTGTTACATTTTTCAAAATTATCACCTTTGTTAATCTATCCCTTTTATCACCGTCTGCCTCTCCCAACTGTCCCTGCACTGGAAGCTATGAGTGGTTATGGATGTTTTGAACTCTAGGAATAGACAGACTCTGGTACAAATTGTGTGTTTCATAGATATTTGTTGAGGTCACTGAGGAAATAATATACATGGGAGCTCCATGTGAGTGGTACTATGCAACGAGTGGGTGAATCTTTTAAATTTTTTTTAAAAATGAGACAATATAGTATCAGTGTTTTTATTTGTAAATTTAAATTACAGATCTCACTAACTCTTGGTGCAGAGCCTGACTGTGTAAATACATGGTTTGAGTGTTGATTGGTTAATTTGTTCTGAGAACTTTTTAAATGACACTAAAAATCCAGCCAATACATGTTACAAGGTAATATACCTGATATGTATACTGCTAGTACAGAGTAATACATATAAAAAGCAGAATAATTCAGTTAAAATGTCCTGGAGTTATCAATATTTATAAATATGATTTAGTACTTATTGCTTTAGAAATATGATTAATTTCTTTTATAATCCAAGTTTTAGACTGAGTTGAATAATATTTTTAACTATTTCAGAAACCAAACATTTCTTAGAGGACAGTTGGCATAATTTTAGCATAATTGATTAACCTCAACAAAGGTTGTTTTGCTTGTTTTGTTTTGTTTTGTTTTCATTGGCTATGCTGAGAATCAAACTCAAGGCCTCTTCCTTGTTGCATATTATGGTTTGTGTCTGCCTCATACAGTCATGGAGGCATGCTTCTAGAGTTTGTGGCTGATTGATGGTTCTATGCTGAGATTATGGGTGTGAATGCTACACCCACCCTACAGCAGGTAGCCTATATATAATAGAAGGGGTAGGAAGAGTCTTCTCTGCATTCCTCCCTTTTTGCTCTTGTTGCTTTTGCTGTTTCTGCCGCCATGAACTGTTGCCACTCACCATGCTACCCTGCCTTAGAGAGAGCTGAGTATGGGCTGAAGCCTCCACAAACTGGGAGCTAAATAAACCTTTCCTTCCCTAATTTTGGACACTGGGTATTTTGTCTCAGCAACAAGAGAACTAAAGACATTTTTGCAAGTGTTATATCAAAGAGCAGCATCCCAGCCCAAGCAAAGATGTTTTAAATAAATTATGTATAAATTCTGCCTCTTGGATCTTGTAAACTAAAGGCAATATTCTAAAAGGTTAACAGTGGAAAAATGAAGTATAAGATATTTCTCATAATGTAGTTTAACAAAGAATCCAACTTAACATTGGATTACAGAGATCTTTATGAACTGATAATGACAGTTAAGACAAAATAAAGCATTTAAACTATTCTGTTAGTTTATGTCAAATCACTAACCTCTGGGATAAAAAATTCTCTCTTATAAGAATATAACGTTTGTTTTCACATACAGTTTTCATTCGTACCATAGATTAAGATGCCTGTTTTCAGTTTTTATTTAAATATTTAAAACTCTGAATTTGCATATGCACCTATCATATACCCATAAGTAAATCTGTGTTGTGTGTGATTACACTTGCATTGCTTGGTAACACAATAAATTCATGAAAGACCAAGTAGTCTTTTCAAGATCTAAGGCTTCAATTTTTAAATGAGTACTCAACATCTTTCATTGTTTGAATTGGGGAATTTTTCTAGTGTAAATCTCTAAAATTTATTCTTCATCAAGCTACCATTATAGCTAACAAAATCTGCTATTTGAAGATCCCTGATTGATTATACAAATTAGTTAAAATTCAAAGTTTTGATTTGTCTCCTATTTTTATTTCTACTAATAATATGTTATTGAATATCTACAACATACTAATGTTCATAATTACTGCTTATATGATCTTTCAGTTGCATACATGGCATCTTAGAAAAGATGTTATCCTCCACATGGAGATTCACTTATTTCATATTCACTCTTCATATTCTCATGTTTATTCGAAAAATGAAGTGTTTCTCTTTTTCTTTCTTCTTCATTAATCATTTAGGTCCTCCAGGTCTTAAAGGTGACCGGGGAGCAACTGGCTTTCCTGGAAGTAAAGGTTACCCAGGACCAATGGGGAGTACAGGAAGACCAGGTATTACAATGCTATGTATTTTGTTATACCATATAAAAATAAAAACCACTTCATAATTAGTTGTTTCTAAACTCTTGGATAACAAAATACTTCATCATATTATGAATAGTAACACTGATGTCCAGTTTATTTTGTTGCTAGAAATGTTTTAAGACTTATTTTTGTTCACCTGAAGAAAATTTTTACTTTCCAAAGGACAATAGTTTAACACACAAACACACACAGGATTTATGCACACAAGATAATGAAGCTTTACAAATAGGAAGGGGAAGAGAGATTGAGAAACAAAGAGGAATCAAAATACACTATGTACAGGTACAAATTCCCTATGATGAATATGACCATTATGCATATCTAAAATATACCAATAAGCTTAATATAAAAAAAACAAAAAACAAGAATTGCATCTATATTACAACAAATGAAGTGAAAGGAATGACGAAGAAAAACAAGTAGAGTGAAAATATATCATTAACCATACTGTCAAACCCTGTTAAGTTACTGTGGAAAAATACACAAAATCTTGAAATTGTATCTTCTCCAAAATAAACTGCCTGCTATTTTTCATTAATGCTTAAAAATGGATATTTTTCAGCATTTCAATATTTACATCCATGATGATAGATTAGGACAATAGCCCGAGCTTGGATTACTTTCTTCACACAGGAAGTTTAGGAAAGTATAGGTTCATGTTTTTCTAATTTCACAGTACATTATTACCAAGAGAAAAAGATCTGTCTCAACAGATTTTATTTTAGATGAATTTTATGTTTATAAAAAAATTGCACAGACTGTATAGAATTCCCATATGCTGCTCATTCACATATAGTTTTCTTTATTGTTAACATTTTGCATTAGTAGGTACATTTGTAAGCATAAAGCAATACTGATACATGATTATTATTAATGAAAGGCCACAGTTTTCATTTGGGGTTATTTTTTGCAGTGTACACTGCATGAAGTTATAATGTCATGTATTCTTTATTACAGTGTTATATAGAAAAACTTCATTGTCCTACAAATTCCCTCTGGTCCACCTATTTATTACTACCACTCTCCAAACCCCTGAGAACTATTGATCTTTTAACTATTTCCATAGTTTTGCCTTTTCCTGAAAGTCGAAGTTGTAATTATACAACGTGTTATAATTAAACTGTAATTACATAGTGTAATTATACAGTTGTAATTATACAAGGTTGTTTCCCTTAGCAATATATGCTTAAGATTTCTATGTTTTTATGGCCTGGCTGTTTGTTTTTCTTCATTAGTCAATAACATTCCATTTTATGGATGAATTACAAACTTTTAGCTATTTACCTAGTAAAGGGCATCTTGGTTGCTTCCACATTTGGGCAGTTATTCATAATGCTACTGTAAGTTTACCTAGGAGTATGATTGCTGGATCACAGGGTAAGTATATGTTTAGCTTTGTAAAAAACTGCAAAACTGACTTCCAAAGTGATTACCATTTTGCGTTCCTACCAGCAGTGAATGAGAATTCCTGTTGTTCCACGTGCTCACTGGCATTGGGTGTTATCAGTGACTTGGAGTTTAACAATTCTAATAAATGTGTTGTAGTATTACTGAGTCAGTGTATATGAACTGTGTCTTTGCCAATTAGCTTGCAGAAAAATCAGCTAGCCTCAAGTAAGCAACCTGTAATTAGTCTCCACTAGAGACTTGATTACCTGAAATGAGTGGTGTATTTATGTATCAACCACCACTAAGGCATCTAGCTTCAATCAGGCCCTTTTGGCAATATGAGAGGAAGTGTTTGTTGTTTAATTTGCTTGAAATTATCTACATCACTCGAGGATTGCTGAATTTCATTTATGGGCAATTTGAGTTCAATGGACAAATATATTTAAAACCTTAAATTTGACACAATTGCAAGGCTATTTACAGGTGCCTAGATAATTTCACATAATTCTGTGAAGGAAGGATAAAATTTTTTTCTCTGCTCTAAGTTTAGAGTAAAAAAATGGTATGTTAGTCTATGATCTGCTTAAATAATAATAGCTATTTAGTGTATCTGGCAAAAAATCATATTTGTTTGAACTCTAGTAAATACTTTCCTAATTACATTAAGCTACAAAGTAAGATTAAATCATAAGCAAGTTAGTGCTCTATCTTGAACTTTTCTATTCTCGGAGATCCCAAGGCATTTCTGTATAGTTAGACTTCTAAGAATCATTTAGTCTCTCTCTTTCCAAATTGTGAAATGCTTAAATGGCTAAATTAAGCTAAGCATTTTTATTATATTCTCTGTTAAGAATTAGAACTGATCAGTTGCATCTGGTTTTAACTCCCCTCTTCTAAATACTGTTTTAAAGTTTCTTAGACTTTTCTTAATGAATGATTTAAAAATTTGTTACTATACTTCATAAAAGGACATCATTTGAAAAATAAGAGGAATACTGGAGACTTTGTGGTACTTGATGATTTTTGATAGTGTTATAGTACCTAAAATGACTCAATCACAATTAAGATTTAATGTGATTTTATTATATAAAAATATGATATCACAAAAATCAATTTGAAAATTAGAAATTCTCATCATAGTACTCTTATAAAGAATATTTGGCATATTATTAATCTTCAAATTAAAATTTCAATTGGGAATGATTTGTATTTTTTAATTTCTTCAAGTCTTGTACTATTCTTTATACATTATAGTATACTTTTTAAAGTATACTTTTTAAAATGTAATAAATAAGGGGCTGGAAATCTTGAAGAGGTACATAAGAATAAACATTCAACACAAAATTCAGAGGAAACTATAAATAATTAAATTATTGAAACAAATTAATTAGTATTAAAAGTTATAAATAAAATTAAAAATCATGTGCCACAAATGTGATCTATGTTGAAAAAGTCCTGTTTTCATTAAATGAGAGTAAAAATCACAGACTTCTAGCTAATCTGTGGGTGTTGAAAAGCAGAAGCAGCAGTAAGAGAGGCACCCCCATCTATAAACTTGTCTTTATGAATGTAGATACTAATTTCCAAGGTAGCTCTGCAATAGGAGGAATTTCACTTTCATTTTATAGTGGAATAAGCTTTATATAGAAAAGGGTTAAAGACAGTCCTCAGCTGCATGCCTACAGCAAAGTAGTGAAGCAAAATCTCTTAAGACAAAAATTTAAATCACAAATATTATTCCAAAGTTTGTGATTTTTAGACCAACAGGGGAGGATGGAGATTCTTGATTTCACGAGGAGCAGGTCAAAAGTATTAACCGAAGTTTTGACTTTGAGACAGACAGTACTAGAATCAGTTCTACATTTATGCTAGGAAGGCATTTGTTTGCACCTTTTTTTTTTCTTTTTTTTTTTTGGTACTGGGGCTCGAACTCACGACTGCGTGCTTGCAAGGCAGGTGCTTATGCCGCTGAGCTAAATCCCCAGCCCTGGCACCTTTGTTTTAAAGGGGAGTGGGAAGCACGCTGGAGATTGAACCCAGGCCCTGGTCCATACCAGCCAAGCATTCTAACACTGATACTCCCTGTAAATTGAAATGCTGGATGAAGTAGCAAACCATTAGTGAAGACCACTCTGATTGTCACACGGAATGGCAATATGTATACCATGCCCCTATGTAAATGAGTGGAAAGTCATAAGGGCAAAACTGACCAGCATAGAGGTTTGCATGCACCATAAACTTTTATACTTTCCACTCAAACTGAGATCATCAGAAACTCAGCACTCCCAGAAGTTCACTTACTCCTCAGTCTTTGGGGTGCTTTGCTCTACAGGGATAGTATATGATATAGATAAACTATAATGAAAATAAAATAACAAAGTTAGGATGAATGGGAGATTCTGGCTTTCTGGGGTAGGAGGAAGGCAGTAAAAGAGAAGAAAATGAAGATAAATAAGCACAAACCAAACTCATACTTTGGCTTTGTGTAAACATCTGTTTTATAAAAATGTAACGTTTAATATATTTATAAGTAAGTTGAGATAGTATATCAGGTTCGTTACATGGTTTAAAAAATAATGTTCTTAATATCAATATTGTTATTTTATTTCAGTATCTGTAACTTGCTATTCATTGATATTTTGTATTACCCTGTGATGCCCTATCTCCACATAAAACAAGCATTTGGGGGACTAAGGATGTAGCTCAGCGGTAGAGTATGTGTCTAGCATGTGGAAGGCTCTAAATTCAATTCCATAATGAAAGAAAGAAGAAAGAAGAAGGAAAGAAAGAAAGAGAAAGAAAGAAAGAAAGAAGAAAGAAAGAAAGAAAGAAAGAAAGAGAAAGGGAGGGAGGAAGGAAGGGAGGAGGGAAGGAGGGAAGGAAGGAGGGAAGGAGGAAGAAAGAAAGAAAGAAAGAAAGAAAGAAAGAAAGAAAGAAAGAAAGAAAGAAAGAAAGAAAGAATTGAAAGAAAGGAGCACAGGAGCAAAGAAAGGAACAAAGGGAAGGAAAGAAAAGGAGATTGACTGATTTTGATTTGTCTTGATTAAACTTTATTTTTTTTTTCTGTTTTTTCACCTCTCAGGAAATCCTGGACAAAAAGGTCAAAAGGGAGAAAAAGGAAATGGGAACCTATACCGTAAGTTTATAAATTCTTGTTTTCTGTGTGCATGTCTTAAATGAGTAAAATTATTACGTTAACAGTCTGGGCCTGAGGCAAATGTTGGGAAATTCGGCAGTGATCCATGGAGAGTCTGTGGAAGTCAGGCTTGTTTTCCACAAGTACAATGTGCTAATTGGAGAAAAACAAATAGATTAAATTATACAACTCTTTCAGTCTCATTACCTATTGGTATTCTGTTTCTGTGATGAGCACTATTTTCTGAAAATTCCACATAGAAAATTGTTCAATTTTCTAGTCAATTTGTATCCACTGAAGGAAAATCAAGCTTATGAATAGAAACGATTACAGCCTTTTTACTCACTAACCATGCTAACTAAAACCTTATATATAGAAATTTACACACCCTAAGAACTTGATAGACCAATTCTCTGCAGACTAGGGTTGTTGTTTGGTTTTTACTAAAAAATTGAAAAACTGGAACTCCATATCCTATTTTCAAACCTCAAAGTGAAGAGATTTTACAACAGGAATCTTTATCAGTGGAATGCAGACCTCCTGGTTCAATGTAAGGAATCTATACACTGAACCAAAAGCTAAAGATTACATTGGATGCCATCCATTTGTCATGCTATAAATAATTAATTGTGTGTTTAGGCCAAATGTATGTTAATGTAATTAAAGTTTATGAAAATGATTGAGTGGATCCCCACTTGACTCTCAGAATCAAAAGGTTGTTCTCCTCCTACATGGGAGGGCCATGTGATATCACAGGTAATACAGGAATAGCTAACACAAACAGTGATTATAATTGATTATTCAGATGTCTTTTTTGTGAAAATTATGACAAATCTTTTGATGTACCCACATCTTGCAGTTGTTAGTTGTAATCATTGTTTTAAAAAGTACAGTACCAGTACTTCTATACTTTTGCAAAAATAAGTGTTTTAACCGAATACTATATATGGATAGCACATT
>PVJX010035605.1:0-18121 GCA_004027295.1 Dolichotis patagonum | reverse complement strand
CCCCCCCCCTTTTTAGAAGGGAGAGAAAAATGTCCACATGGAGAATGAGCATCAGCAGGGTATACAGGCCCAGAGAGGCAAGGGGGCAGAACAGAAAGGGCAGACTAGGGCCATTTGTTGAACATGGCTACAGTGTGCTATGCCAAAAGCTCTGGGCTTTGCCTGTAGTGTTCAATCCTCCTAACAGGCCTAGGAGGTGAGAATTACAGCTCCATTTTACAGATGACAAAGCCAAGCCTCAGAGAAGTGAATGACTAGCCCAAGGTCAGAGAAAACTGATGGCTGAGTCTGGGGGCTCTCCCTTATTGCCAGATCCTGCCAGAGATAGGAACCCAACAGACCCTGAGAGTTCTGCAGAAAGGGAAATGATCAATAAAATTGAGCGACTCACCCCAAAAAATCCTTAGTGAGAGAAAAGACCTAAGCCTTCCCTCCCCTCCCTGGGTGGGGAGCAGGGCCACATCTACACCTGGCATAAATTTGGTGGCCTGGCAAGGAGGAGCTAGGACAAAGCTGGAGGGGGAGTAGAAAAGGAGATGATGAACGCAAAAGCAAAAGCAGTGCCTTGACCGCCAGTGGCTGCTTAACGGACCTAACTGGCCAGGGGCGGAAGGGTTTCTATGCCAGCTGTAGCTCCCAGGGGCTAGCTCTGCCAGTCCCGCCTTTCCCGCTTTCCACCAGCGACTTCCCTCAATGATTTAACCCCTTCCCTCTAGAGGGCCACAGGGAAGCTGCACAGAGGACTTAAAAGTCACTGGCATCAGAAAAAGCGTACTGTTCCCTAGAAGCTTCATTCACATACTTGTGTCCCACAGCTTCCTGTCCTAACTCCAGATAGACACAGCTGATTCCTTTGGGGCACTGTCACCTAGAAATCCAGGCTAGAAATACTGTCTTCCTGCTCAGAGTTAGTGTATCTTAAATAAACCACACCTCCCCATCCCAGCTGCTGGTCGGCTCCTTGGCCTGCCTTCCCAATTTACACAAGGAACAGCGCCTCCATGCAGTAAGTCATCTTAGTTTGAGACTGGGCTTTCTCCACCACTCTTCCCTTGCCCTCAACTCACATATCCAGACTGTTCCCAAGACCAGAAGACCAGAATTCTTAATAGCTCTGTAACTTATATACTACCCTCCATCTCTTATCTTCAGGGCCCTCTCCAAGGCCATTCTCCACATCACAGCCAGCTTTTAGAGAACATAGTCACCTTCAATCCTTCAGCCTTGTGCAGAGCTTCCCTTGCTGTTGGGGTGAACTCCAATTCCTGAGCACAGAGACAAGGAAAGTCTAAGCTAAAGAGCACGTCCCTGCCCCCACTATCCAGCCACAATGGCCTCTTGTCTGTTCCTCAAAAGTGCTCTTTCTCCTGGGGCTTTGGCACATGTAATTCCTATGGCTTGATCCACTTCTCTGCTTCTCCTTACCTCAAGACTCCTATTTATCCTTCAGGTCTCAACCCAAGCGTCCTCTTTTCCCTACCTCCTCCCCATGTATTCCTGCAGCATCTTTGCTTGGAATTACTTGTAGTGTGTCTTTCCTGCTAGATGTAAGCTCCATGAGAATAGGGACACCCAGCACCTAGCCCAGAGTCCAGCACATAGTAGGCACTCAACAGACATGTTAATGCTCTCCTTTTCCTCTCCCTTATTTGCTGACCAAGTGTTTGTGGCTGCCATATTATATGCCAGACAAATGCTACTAGTAGGTCTGTGATATTACAAGTGGGGACACTAAAGCCCTGTGAGGGGAAGGGAAGCCTGGAGGAACAAAGAACCAATGGCAGAGCTATAAGTGCTTAAGCTCCTTTAGCTGCTGCCCTGCAGCCTTGTCTCCAATCCTGTGTGTGCTTCAGAGGTGTGATGCCTTCCAGGTTCAAGGAACTAGATACTGGAGCCCCCAAGAAGTTGGTTTTACTGCTCCAAAGATATGTGTTCTTTTCAGATGAGATGAATTTTTATCTGAAGAGCTAGTCAATGGCAGAAAGCTCTTTCTACCCTCTTTCCAGGCAGGTCCTAGCCCCATCCAGCCAAGTGTCTGGCCAGCTCCACATCTGCCTAAGGCATTTAGCTAACTGGTCCCCCAAAAGACATGGCTTATGTCTTTCTGGGGTACTGTTAGCTGAAATTCAACTTGGAGAGAGCAGGTAGCTCCAGATGGCCTCTCCCCTAGAGACAGACCACCTGAAAGGGCTAAGGAGTACAACTGCCAACAACCCTCACTTGAAAACTTCAGTACTTTAAGTCTTGCCTGAGGAAGTCCTTTGTCCACCTACCCAGAGGGTCTACATTTTGTTGTGTTTGTTTGGAAGGCCCCAACTGACTAGGAACCACATCTGGGTCTTTCCCTAAACACTCTTTTGAAATCTCAACTACTGCTTTCCAAAAAACCCTCACACAGCTCGCCACAGCCTCTTGTCCTTGGCCTCCTTTTCTGCATTCCATGAATAAACCCCTTCTGTGGCCTCTTAGATGCCCTGTGCAGGAACAGCATTGAACGAGCCACATGAATTCAACAATGTTTGATTTGCCTTTTAGGAGTACTACCTCAGTCCTTATAAAACTCAGCTACCCTGCATGGATATATGTGAAGTGAGTCTCAACACCACACAAACATACTTTAAAAATCACTCTACTCTCCCCAAAATAGCGGCATTTCTAAGGCAAATGATCCACTTGAATGTGAATCCGCTGACCTCACTGTCCTCAAGGATAGAACTGGCCCTCAGAACCATGCACACTTTCCATGAGCCACCACATAGGCCATGGCATGTATTGGTGGTGAAAACTGCTTAACATCTCTGGCCCACAACTATTTCCTGAAATTTCTAATCCCACATCCAATTGCTTGCTAGCTATCTCTGCCTTGATGTTCTCCCATGCCTCTCAAATCCATGTCTCAAAAATGACTCACTATATTTCCCTAAAACTGCTCCTTATCTTGCATGTAGATAGCCCCACTCTAATCCATCAGATCACTCTGGTTGGTGTCAGAAAACCCACAACTACCTGGACTTTTCACTGTTTCTTGGTCTCTATATCTAAGCCACTACCAAAGTTCGTCCATATTAGCATTGAAGTATTTCTCAGATCTCACTTTCCCTACCAGCTACCACTCTAACCTGAGCTACCATATCCTCTTACTGGAATGACTGCTACACCCACCTGCCTGTCTCTCTGCTTCCACTCCAGCACTTTTTCCATCCATTCTTCATATGTACCTATAGGGAACACATCTAAACACATTATTCCTCTGTTGATAATCCCTCAATGGTTACTATTTGCAATCAGGAGAAAGCCCTTTGCCACTCATGCATATACCAGCCCCCTGCTCCATGTCTCCATGCCTTTGCTTCCTGAACTGCCTGGTGTCACTATAGAGCCCTTCCTTTAGGTTAGGGTCATGCTGGTGCCAGAATTTACTTTGCTTTAAGTTCCAGGGCTGTAGCTGCCTTCTAACTTAGAACTACTAAGTGGCAACCATTTACCAGTTAGGGCTAGAGGCAAAATGAGGCAGTCAATGTTTGTGTGCATGTGGATGAGAGACTTAGATCCCATACCTCTCTTCTGGGCTGGGACTGACTAGAGAATCTCACATAGAGCCCTGGGGAGAGAGCCTCAGAGAAGAAGGCAGGTGCATTTTGCTGGCCCTAATTATACTGACTCATTGTAGGACGATGGCTAAAACACTGCCTCTCGAAAATCAGTTAGTTAGTCCATCAATCATCAGCTCTCTGGCTCTCCACTACCTCAACTCAAAAAAGGGTTTGTCCAGTGGCTTCCATTCTAGGATATTTAATAGGGTTCCTCAGAGCCTTTTAAAACTAGATATCTGGGTTCTGACCTCAAGATTCTGGAACTTCAAGTTAGAACCTGGGAATAATATTTTTTTAAGGTCAATAAGTGTTTCTGATGTTCATTCAATTTGGGAAACTCTGAACAAGACAGTGTCTAGGGACTCCTAACTTCCATGTTAGAAAGCATTTTTAACTCTTAAGAGTTTCTGAAGAAGCCCCAGGGTCCAAATCAGAAGGAGACAGCCCATCCTGCTATCCCCCAAATTGGCTTAGTTTCTCCCACTACCAAGAAAAAGGCTCTAACATCAGGTACAATTCCTTTGACTGAGTTAGGGTCAGGTCTCAAGCTCTTCCCAATTACTAGTATCTGGCCTCCATCCTGGGAATAGGGTAGCGTAAAATCAAATCCCTGTGTGCTAACCTGTACTTTGAAACTTCTTTCCAACCTTCTCAAAGCCCTCTCTGGCACCTCACTGGGTAAGCCCAGTGACTCAATAAAGCCTTAGGTTTCATTGACTTGGAAGATGGGCATAATAGCAATGGTCTTTCCCTCTACCCGGAATTTGATAGAACAACTAAAAGAGAAAGGCTTTGGAAGCAACTCAAGGCTCTTTACACAGATATATTATTCTGAAAAATCTCCCCTAAAGATAGGCCACTAGGTCCTAAGGATGGTGATTCAATAAAGGCTTCAGCAGTCTTGGAAATCTCAACATGCAGACTAAAATGTTTCAACCCTTTAATTGAAGTTCAGAAAATCCTGTTTCTTTCCCTCTAGTGTGTGTGCGCATGCTTGTACATGCGCGCACGTATACACACACACACACACACACACATCCTACAACCACCAATACTGCCCTCTTTGAGCCAATTATAGGTAAATCCTACTGAAAGAAGTCACGTGTGCCTATCCCTGGGCTGACTGGGCAGTGGGAAAAGTAGGCCTCTCACAACCCAAGCTGCTGTGAATCACATGGCCCAGTGCCTGCCTTGCCAAGGCTTGAGTAATTCTTCTGCCTCCTCCTCAGAAGGTTTTTCTCTATTTTTTTTATTTTATTTTATTTTATTTTATTTTATTTTATTTTATTTTATTTTATTTTATTTTATTTTATTTTTTAAACTCCTGGTTGTTGAAGGTTTTATAGTATTGGCTTTGTACCCAATACTATATCTCATAGACTCTTCATAGCACTTGACACTCAGAAGTCATTCACTTACCTGGAGTCACAGTGAGTCAGTTACAAATGGGTGTGAGGAGACTAGGTACTTCTCTGACACACTTCTTATTCCCAATTCTCATTTTGGATTTTAAAAAAAGATATCTACCATGCAATTACAGAGGCACAAAGTTCACTAGGGAAAGGTGTCCTGGGAATATTTTCTGGGGGAAAAGGGGAGCAATTTGGCAAGGATGTTGTGATTTGTAATTTGAAAGAATTGGTGGAGGGGGAGGGAAAACTAAGAAACACCACCATGTATTGACCAGAGAAGCCAGAGACCAGAAGTCTAGACAATCCTGGGTACTGACTCTCAGATCAAGAATATCTGAAGGGCAGGAATTCAGAGTCTCTCAGGCAACAGTTACTAAGAACCTACACGTGCTTCCTTAGTATCTGTTCAAGCATTTGTTCAACAAGGGTTTATTGAGTACCTACTTTGTGCCAGATTGTATGCTATTAACTGGGGATACAACAGTAAACAAAACAGACACAACCATGCTTTCGAGGAGCTCATATTCTACTGAAGAAAGATGGACAATAAACAAGTAGACACATACAATAAGTTAATTTCAGATTGTATTAAATGCAAAGATGGAAGCACATTGGCAGCTGTGATGAAGGTTCACAAGTGGCCCTACTTAAAGTGGTCAGGGAAGGTCTCTGAGAGGTAACATTTGAGCGAAGACCTTAAAGATGAGGAGCAAGCCAGGTGGAGGACTATGGGAAGAGCTACCAGACAAAAGTCAAAACAAATGCAAAGACCCTGTGATGGAAGTGTTTGTGGGTGCTTTAGGATATATAAGAAGGCACTACAGGTAAAACAAGTATGAGTAGCCCCCTCCACACAGTGGAAGTTTGGCAAGCCAGCAGAAGAAACAAGAATAGGGAATTAAGGATCCCTGATACCAAAAAAAAGTGCCCAGATGGAGGTGTCCCTGCTGTGCTCCTGAGACATTCAGGGCTATGCAGTGCACAGGGCTCTCCTGACAATGGTCTCTGGCCCCAGTCTTAACTAGAAGCAGGATTTGAGCAGTCATCCTTCATTTATCCTCACAAACCATCTTTGAGGTCCTTGAAGCTCTTCTGTTACACTACAATTGGCTTTTCTGCCCACTCTGATTTTTCTGCTCTCTTCCCTATCTACCCACCCCTCAAGCCATCACTCTCACCTTTCTCTCTCATCAGCACCTATGACTCTTTCCTTCCCTTGTCCTCCTGCCACACACACCTGGTGAAATTCCAATCTTGGATCAATCCACCATCCCACTATTTTTTTTTCCATTCATACTGCAGGGCTGATGAATAGGACAGGAGAAAATCACATAAGCAGAAGGTCTGGCATTACTTTCATGGTCTCCAACCTCAGTTTGGGGAAGTGGAAAGACCACAGACTTTGGACTCAGATACATCTAGTTTTGAATCTAGGCTCCACACTGACCATATGACCTTGGACAAGTTACTTAACTTCGCTCAGCCACAGTTTCTTCACCTACAAAATGTGATTAATAATATCTACTTCACTGAGGAATACTGAAGCTGAAATGAGAACCCATGTAAAACACTGAGTAGAGGGCCTTGCACAGTGTAGGTGCTTGGCTAATGTGAGACTCCTTTCTCTTATTCCCACCACTTACACATCCTATTCTCCCAAACACATACCCACTGATGTTTTGCAAACCTACTCCTTTTTCTCTGTGCTTCCTCTCCCATTAGCCTCAGCAGATAGAAGAGAAGAGGGTCTGAACGACTGAGGGACATGGGACAGAGAGAAGGTACAGGGGACAGAGGTTAAAAGGACTGGACAGCAGGCAGAGGGATAAGTGAGAGGAGGGGCTAGGGTGAGCGGGCCGGCCCCAAGGTGGGGTTAAGAGGGCCCTAGAACAAGAACCCCCTCCCAGTTCCAGTCCCGGGCCCGGGCTCCCATGCTGTCTCAAATAACTCACCAGGCCGAGGCTGTGAGCCCTCCAGGTGGTAGGAAAAGCGCAAGGCCCGGTGGTGCTGTGGACTGGGGCCGCAGGGCAAGACCCGGGGGCCTGCAGCAGCACCCAGGCTAGTGTCCGAGTGTCCGGCAAACTGGGGCTCCGGGGGGCCGCTGAGAGCCAAGCCTGAGCCCCTACGCACCAGCAGTCCGGGCTCCGAGACTCCAGGGTCTGAGTCGGCACAGGCCGGTGAAGCGGCACCAGGGGGGTTCGTGGTCGGGTGTTCTGGATCAGAAGGCCCTGCGCTCCCCGGGACTCTATGGCCATGCATGGTCCGGGCCTGGGCGCGGGGCCCGGGCTCCCCGCTTGTCTCCAGCTCCTGGGGCGGAGGCGCAGGCGGAGGAGGCCCGGCGCCCGGTGGAGCAGCGGCCTCAGGCTGGGGGGGGGGCGGGGGGGGTTGCGGACTCAGCCCCACTGTGGAGACTCGTGCCCCTGGCCCAGGCCCGGACCAACAGCTGTAGCAGTAGCAGCAGCAGCCACGGCCACCAAAGCTGCTGTGCCAGGCATCGCCGGCCCTGGCCCCAGGCGGGGAGTAGGCTCGGCCAAGCCAGGGGCCGGCTGGGGAGCGCTGTCTATGCGGCTGCGGTTGACCAACGGCACTCGGTGCTGGCTCTGCGGTGGACGGCGAGTCACTTCCGTGGCCTCGAGACGAGCGGCTAGTCGGATCTGAGTGCAGAGTCTGTTCTTTCTCTCGGAATGGGAACCTATCTGGGCCCTCCTGGCTGGTCAGAAAGGGTTCTTCCTCCCTCCGCAACAGAGGCTGGGGGCGGAGGAGAGGGAGGGGAGGGGAAGGGAGGAAATAGAGGATGGCGCTGGCTTGGGGGAGCGCATGTACGCCGCGCCCTCGGGCTGCGGGGCTAGCCTTTTAGCTCGTCCTCCCAGACGAGACTCCAGCCACTGGAGCAAGGGAATGGCCTGGGCCGGGCTCAGCTGTCCTCCAAGCTAAGCCTGGGTCTCTGCCGCGGCGAGCGGGAAGAAACCTTGGGAAAGGGGGGGCAGGGAAATAGGAGCCGCCGTTGAGTCTGCCGCAGCTACAGCGGCGCTGGGACCCAGTTACCCGGGGCTCCGCCCCTTTGCCCGGGATTTGTGCTTGGCCATGCCCCCTCGCTTTGACTCGCCTCACTACTCCTTGAGGTCGCCCTCCAGGCTCTCTTTCTGCGGCTTAAAATTTCTCTCAGGGTTGCAGGGCGTGATGGCACATGCCCATAAATCCCAGCACTCAGGAAGGCTGAGGCAGGAGGATCGCCGTGAGTAGGAGGCAAACCGGAACTATATAGCAAGACCCTGTCTCATAAAACATCAAACAAACAAGCAAACCGCCCAGCCTACCTTCCCAATCTCTTCCTGGTTCCACACAGGCACAGCTCTGAACTCAATTCCCCAAGTCTGCCCTTTCATCTCATCTCAGATTTTCCTTTCCTTTCCCTGCTTGCCCATTGCCTCTTTTTTCCAAAAGGCTTTCCACACGTTTCTGAGTTTCCCTAGGGCTTGGGTCATAGTGGACCGTCTTTGGTATCCAGGAGTTTGATCAGACCACACCTCCTGCTCCTTTACTTTTCTACCCTCTTACCAATAGCTTCAGTTCCCTGGTTTGTCGCATCCCCCTGCAACATCCCAACCTTGAATCAGTCCAACTATCTGCCTTTTCCATGCCTGTGCAGAGGCAGTTAAACACTGCAGAAGAAAACTATTCAACTTAACAGATTTGTGCTGTGTAAACCCATGTTTCTCAGATTCTATGGGGCCCGGAGTGCTAATCCACAACCCTACTAGTCTGCTCTCTTCTGTTCTCCCCATCCCTCACTAAGCAGTCCTCTTTCCCTCTCCTGTTCTCCACAGTGGCCATTTTAAACTTTCTCCCCTCCAGTCCGACTCCATGTACCTCTAATCCTCAGCAGATGACTCCACCTCCTACTTCACAACGTAAACACAAGAAGCTCTTGACTTCTTTCCACCAAGCCTAGGAATTTGTCCCTTGCTCTTTCCTATCCAACTCCAAATATACTCAGGTCCCTTCCATCTAAAAACAATTACCCCCCAAATTCACCCTCTCCAAAAACCTCTTTTCTTACTACAAACTTTCCACAAGTATTGCCTATACTAAACTGTGTTCATTTTCTCACACCCACTTGTCTTTCAATCCACTCCAACCTGCCTCCACTACTTGCCAGAAATTGCTCTCCTATCAAGGTTCACCATCACTTATGTTACCAAATCCCATATAATCTTTTCCTACTTGAATTCTGAATAGCATTTGGCACTGGTGAACACTCCTCCTTAAGCCACTTCCCAGACACCCCATTCTCATTGTTTTTCTCATTTCATTGGTAATTCCTTTTTAATTTCCAGGCTCCTTCTTGACCAACCTCTAATATTGTGGCTTGGGTAGTGGGAAGGCTGTACTGGGGATTGAACCACCCAGGGCTTTTGCACTGAGTTACATCCCAGCCTTTTTTTGGGGGGGGCTTACTAAATTGCCCAGGTGTGGCTTAAAATTTGAATCCTGCCCCAGCCTCCCATAGTGCTGGGATGACAGGAGTGTGTCAGAGATGTGGCCTGAACTCTTGTCTTCTTTCTTTGCTTTGTGCTTTCCTTCAGTTATCTCATTTACTCCCTTTGCTTTGGTTATCATTTCCTTGCTGACACCCTATCGTGGATTGAAAACTGATGGTCAACTTAAACACCAGCTGAACTGAATCAGCTGGTGCTAAGTGTAAGTGGCCCACCTGAGGATTGTTGCCAGCATAAAAAGGAGACCTGTAGAGGAAGAGTTAGTGTTGTTTGGTGGTGTTGGTTCACCTGTTGCTGTGAGTTCTCTTGGAGGAGCTTGCCAAACTTCTTTCCTGATATGAACTTGGCTGTTCTAATTGTCAGAGGAGCTCGGGACCTTGTTGTCACTAAGAATAACTGCGGTTCGCTTTGGGGGATCTCTGGTACTTACCTCTTCCTTGCTCCATAGGGTAAGATGGTGTGCTGTTCACTCTCATGGAGAAGCTTGTTACACACACGTCCTGATATGAACATGGCTGTTCTCACCATTGGAGAAGCTCAGGATCTCGTTGTCGCTGAGGATGGCTGTCGTACTTTTCAGGGGGAGTTTGGTCCTTACTTTGAGTATTTCTTCCTGGCTTCAGTGAAGAACCCTCGGCCTATTGGCACAGACTTTCTAGCTTCCACTGCTGACCTTTGGGCCTTTGCAGTGCAGATCCATGAAACAGACTTGCATGAGTCATTGTTGTGGGCTATAGGCCTCCATTTGGACTCGTGGGAGGTATTGTCATGGGCTCTAGGTCTTTAGCTGGGCTCATGCAGAACATTGCTGTGGGATCTAGGCCCTCACCTGGATTTTTGGGGATCTTTATTGTGTTTTTCCTGCACTTTATTTGTATTTGACTCCTTGGGTAACCATTATAAATAATACTATAAATTATGTGTCTTGTATGTAATTGTTTTCCTTGGTACCTTGACTAACACACCCAAGTCCATGTTCCTCTTGACCCATACATACAGCTGGTTATTTGACAGCTTTACCTTAATATCTAAGCCAGGGACATCCTAAATCCACTGCTTTCTCCCAACTCAAGGCATTCTCCTCCCAACTGATTTGTCCTTCTTTAAACCTTACCTTAGTGAATGACTCCAGTCAAAGCAGAAACTCGAGTTATGCCCCTGGCTCTTTTCTCTCCATCTCACAGGCAATTACCAAATGCTGTCACCTCCTGAATATCTTCCACATTTATTGTTTAGTTTTTTTGTTACTACAGCTACTTCTTTAGCTTAGTTTACCATAGTTTTCCCTCTTGCCTTCCTCTCTGTTTCTTGCTTTCTTACTTTTTAAAAATTTTCCTTTTGAGACAGTCTCACTACGTAGTCCAGGATGACTTTGAATTCCCAGTCCTCCAACATCAGCATCCCTGTTCTGGATTTAAAGGCTGATGTCACCACACTCAGCTGGCCAGCACCTTTTCTAAACTGCAGTACTTTCACAGCTTCCTTGTTCCATTCTTGTTCCTTGGAATCTATTCTCTATACTGTAGGCAGTGTGTATTTCTCAAAAAGGCAAATCAAATCACATTCTCTTGTTTAGAATCCTTCAATGAATCCCCACTGCCTTAAAAGGAAATTTACCTTCCTTAACAGGGATGGTTAAGCAGGCCTGTTCCTAATTTGGGCCCCCTGCCAGCGTTTTCAGATTCTATGGATGAGTTAAAACTGAAATTCGTAGGCTGTTCCTTAGTCTCTCTAGCCTCTGACTGTTTGCATATGCTGATGCCTCTACATGCAGCTTTCTCCATCTTTCCCTAATTCCATTTCATTTGCTCTCCAAATCTCAGCTCATTCAATGCATGGCTTCTGAGCACACACTATGGTATAGGCTCCAGGTGAGGCACTAGCTATGCAGTACTGAGATCTGGGTAAGACAGTGGTGAACAAAATGCCCTAAAGTTTACAGTCTAGTATCAAAGAGAATGTGCAATAAACACATAATTGCAATACATAGACACATAATTACAAATTGTGATAAGTCTATGAAGGGACAGAAAAGTGATAGAAAAAAATGAGTATGGTAATGATTTAGCCTTAGGGGCCAGGCAAAGCTGACATTTACGGTGAGACTGGAGGAATGAAAGTCCACAGATGAGGAATGGAGGCAAAAGTATTCCAGGCAGGAGACAAAGAAAGTGGGAAGACCCTAGGAAGGGAAATGGCATAGCTACCCTTCTGTCACATCCACTGATTCAATCAACCTTAGGTCAAAAAATATTTGAAAAAATCATACCTATTCTGAACATGTACACTTTTTGGTTGTCACTACTCCTGTATGACAACCATTTCTATATTATTTGCAAATATTATGCCTTTTTTTCTTGGCAGTACTGGGAATTGAACCCAGGGAGTTCACACTGAGCTATATCCCTAATCCTTTATTTTTTATTTTGAAACAATGCCTCCCTAAATTGCTAAATTGTCTAGGCTGGAGTGGAATTTGCAATCTTCTTGCCTCAGCCTTCCAGAGTATGGGGATTATAGGTGTGTACCACCTAACCTTGCCAATACAGTACTATGTATTTTTTAAAATGTGGTTTTGCTGGGTGTGGTGCTACATGCCTGTAATCCCAGAACTGGAAATTGAAGCAGGAGGGTAGCTATGAATTCAAGGCCAGCCTGAACTACATAGTGAAACCCTGTCTTGAAAACACCAAAATAAATAAAAAGATGGGGTTCTCACTGTATTGCCTTGATTATGCCATTTTGTATAAAAGACTCTGAGCATTTATGGATTTTGGTGTCCATGCCTGCCTTAGGGTCTTGGAACCAAGTCTCTCAAGGACACCAAGGGACAACAGTGTTCAGGAGCTATAGGAAGACTAATGTGACTGGAGCATAGTAAGCAAATGGCAAGTGGGGTGACATATATAGTTGGAGAGGCAGGCAGGAACCAGATTGTGTAGGGCTTTTTAGGCCACTGTAAAAATAAAAGATTTTATTTTACAAACAATGCAAAGGTATTGAAGCAGTGATTTTAAATGTGGGTCAAACTGGAGAAGGTACTAAAAGTCAGTTTGACAAAAGGATAGAAAATGTAACAGTGTATCAGAGGATCATGTAGAAAATGTAAGTATGTTTCCTAAAACTTTTCAATTTGAAAATATGAACTGTATCATAATGAAAAAGTATGTCTTTTGCAGATACTTCCTGTTTAAAAATTTTGAAGTATTAAAAGATTTTAGGTTTGAACTGATGTGTAATATTTAATATTTAAAAATGACAACTTTGGTTGCATAGATTGGATTGGCAGTGGACAAGATTGGAACCTACTGCAGTCAGAGATGATGAGTTGACTAAGGTGAAAGCAGTGGAGATCTAGAAAGGTAGGCAGATTTAAAAGATAATGTAGAATTGAGAGGGTTTAGTGTGCAGGCCTTAAAGGGGGAAAGAAAGGGAGGAATCAAGGATGACCCTCGTGCATCTAGTCATGAAACCAGTTGATTCACTAAGAAAGAGGATCAGGTTTTATTCAGGGAAGATCAAGAGTTCAGTTTTCGGTATGTTAAACTGAATATACTCTATGCAAGTAGAGAATTCTAGTAAGTGATAGTATGTACATTCAAAGGGAGAGGTTTGGGTTTCATCAGCACAGAGATGGCATTAAGTCACAAAACCTAGATATGGTGGCCCACTGTAATCTAAACTGGGAGACTGAGGCTGGAGGATCACAAGTTTGAACCCAGCCTAGGCAAGACCCTGTCTCAAAAACAAAAACAACAAAAAACTTATATACCAATAAAATAAAAAT
The DNA here is from genome assembly GCA_004027295.1 of Dolichotis patagonum. NCBI lineage: Eukaryota > Metazoa > Chordata > Mammalia > Rodentia > Caviidae > Dolichotis > Dolichotis patagonum. The sequence continues at coordinate 4,830 of PVJX010035605.1, read as the reverse complement.
AATTTGAAAGGGGTTTTGTTTTGTTTGAGACAGGGTCTTGCTATGCAGTTCATACTGGCCTTGAACTTACTATGTAGCTCAGATTGGTCTCGAACTCACAGTGATACTCCTCCCTCACCCTCCCAAGTGCTGGGAAAAATAAAATTTAAAAGAAATATGAGAAAGGACTGGGGATATAGCTCAGTACAAAGATCATAGGTTCAATCCTACTACTAAAAAAAAAGAAAAAGTGACAAAAGTAGAAAAGATCAGCCTGAAGCACAGCAAAACAATGAGTGAGAATGGAAGATGACTGATCTCACTGATCTCTAAGAAACTCCAACTTTGTATGTTGGTTGAAGGTATATGAGTTGGTAAACAGAGAAAGAGGTAGAGAGAGCAGAGGTGGAGGTAACATCCTAACTAGGAGTGTGTATCATCTCAGATGTCTGAAGAATGATGAGAACATGAGTAAATCAAGGATTGAAATGGGTCCAATCGGGGATGGCAACATGAATACTGTCAGTAACCTTAACAGTAGTTTTGGAGTGGTGAGGGTGAATGCCAGAATTGATGAAGTATGAATGGATACACCATTGGTGAGTGTGTAAATTGATACAAGTACTCTAGAAAAAGTTGGGCATTTTCTAATAAACCTGAATGATACACATACATATTCCATGACCCAACAATTCCAGGTATAGACCCCAAAGTAGTGGTTCTAACAGTGTGGCCTGGGACTCCTGTGGACTTAAAAGGGGCTAGAACAATAATACTGGTAATATGTTATTTCCTTTTTAACTCTCATTTTCTCAGGAATGTAGAGTGGAGTTTTCCAGAGGCTTTATGATACATGATATCATAACAGATTAAATATAGAAGTAGATATGAGATTCCAGCTATTTTCTATTAAGCCACTCAGTAAAGAGATTTACAAAAAATGTAAAACAATGCTACTCTTCTCACTATTTGTGTTTTGAAAATATACCTGTTTCTCATAAAAATATGCTGCTTATACAACAGGTTTGTTGTTACTTTAAAACTGATACAAACTTTTGTTTATTTGAGACAAGCTCTTACTAATATAGTCTAACCTGGCCATGAACTATGTAGTCCAGACAATCTTCCTGCCTCAACCTTCTGAGTATGAGGATTACAGCCCTGCACTACCACACCCATTCTGTCAATTTGTTATGGGTGTGGTTTGTTTGTTTTGTTTTTCCCACAGTACTGGGGATAGAATCCAAGGAACTGCACCATGGAGCTACATCTGCAGCCCTTTTTATTTTTTGAGACGGGCTCTCTCTAAATTGCCCAGGCAGGTTTCAAACTCAATCCTCCTACTGCTACATCCTGAGTAGCTGGGATTACAGATATGGGCCACTATACCCAGCCAGTTTTAATTTCTAATTCAGAAAATATCAATTGATATATTCCACATAAACCAAAGTTCTTTAGAGCCTGCACCACTTTTAAGAATATAAGTCAGGGCCAGAGATTTAGCTCAGTGGCTTAAGTGCCTGCCTGGCAAGCGCAAGGTCGTGAGTTCGATCCCTGGTACCAAAAAAAAAAAAAAAGAATATAAGTCAGCACAGTGCTACACACTTATAGTTCCAGCTGTGGAGAGGCTGAGGCAGGCAGGAGGATTGCTTGAGCCCAGAAGTTCAAGGCCAGCCTGAACAACATAATGAGACCCAATTTTTAAAAAAAGTTTAAAAACTGCCTTTTAGAGCAATTTTTGTACGTGAATACTGGAAGACACTACAGAAAGGTTCACAAAGCCTGTTTATAATAGCTAGAAACCAGAAACAGAATGATGGAATGAATATATTAAGACATTTATGCAATAGAGTATTATAAGAGAATTTTTAAAAGTGAACTCATACCTGTAATCTTAGCACTTGCAGAGGCAGGAAGATTCCAAATTAAAGTCCAGCCTGAGGAATTTATTAAGACCCTATCTAAAAAAATAAAGGAGGGGATGGGGTCTTGGTTTTAATCCCTGGTGTGTGTGGGGGTGGATAAACAATTGTAGCTACACATAGCAACAGTGATAAGACTCAGAAAACCTATTGCTGATTCAAAAAAGTCACTGGAATCATGTTTCTTTTTTTTGGTACCAGGGATCAAACTCATGACCTCACACTTGCCAGGCAGGCACTTAAGCCACTGAGCTAAATCCCCAGCCCTTGGAATCATGTTTCTAAAAGCCAAGAAACATATAAAAGTAAACAATAAATGGATGCAGCCATATGTTGTAAAATCATGTAGAAAAGCAATGAAAAAGGAAAAACAGGACAGTGGTACCTTTCAAGGAGGGGAAGAGATATGCCTGGGGAAAGTTCCATGAGGATTTTGTCATTAGTAAATGATTTTTTTTCTAGTTTTTTGAGATAGGATCTCACTATAAATGATCTTTTTTTTGAAGCAAGGTGATAGAGTACACATTTCATTTTATTAAATAATAAATGTTTTATTAATAAATACTGAATAAATATTTAAATGTTTTATGTTTTTTAATTATATAATAAATACTGTTAATTTTATTAAATAATAAATACTGAATAAATATTTAAACTGTACAATTTATATTCTAAAATATATAATGTATATCATGAAAAACTAATACATTAATTTTTAACAAACAGGACTAATTGGCTAGAGTGCTGTGATGGGCATGCAGATTGTTAAAGGATCTTCACTGAGGTCAGAAGGAACAGAACACCTTCCTTCAGCCCATTAAAGTGGGGCTAGATGTATAGACTATTTCCTTGAGTCACTTCTTTTCTAGGGGAATAGAGCCCAGAGAGACAGGGATGATTTTTTAAAGATGGGAGGTACTGGAATATGCTGCTTGGACAGATGGAAGTGGGGGGTAGCAGCGGGAAGGAAGGGAGTGAAAGGAGAGGTGGAGTGGCGTGAGGGGGGTGGGGGAGGGAAGGAGAAGTGAAGGGAAAGGAAGGGAAGGGAAGAGAGAAGTAAAAGGAGGAGGAAGGGGAATAGGAAGAGAGGGAGGGAGGAAGAGAGGGGAGAGAATACGAGAGAAAGGAGAGATGTACATTAAGATCTGGGGCATCTTGTCTTGCCTTGATCCCCTCATTTAACAGGAAAAGACAAAAGGACTAATGCTAACACTACTGGTATATTGAGAAATTCATGGTGGGAAGATGAGGGTCCTGTAACAATTTTTAATGACTTATGACTTCTATTGACTTCTATTGTCAAAATGACTTCTATCTTGTCACTGAAGCATGAAGTAAGATTGTTGTCTACATAAACCTCTCCTCATTAAAAAAAAGCCTGATGTGGTGGTGCACGCCTGTAATCCCAGCATTTGGGAGACTGGGCAGGTGGATTACTATGAGTTTGAGGCAAGTTTGGGATACAAAGTGAGTTCAAGGCCAGTCTGAACTGTATAGTGAGACCAGGTCTCAAAAAGGCCAAGATAGGTAAAATAAAATAAACAGGAGGAGAGAAAATTTTCTATAGAGAAAATAGGATAATGAGTCAAGTCTTTAACAGTATGGTTGCTAGAATTTTGTTTCTTACTATTGATATTTTAGAGAAGTTTTAGCTTCTCAATAATATCTTACATATTTTTAGGACTGCTGTCAAATTTAGGGGAACTTTTATCTATTTTTTTCACGAGTTGTAAAATTTCAGTGTATTGCAATTTTTTTACAGAATGGCAAAATTTCAGAACCAGGGGTGTGGCAGACACCTATTATTCCCATACTCGGGTGGCTGAGGCAGGAGGATCACCACAAGTTTGAGGCCAGCCTGAACTACTAACCAAGCCCTGTCTCAAACAAAACAAAACAAAGACAAATTTTCATTATGACCAAGGCCTTGAAGGGACCTATGCAAAAGAAGCCTCCTGAAGCTTGAAATTCATTGATTTTTTTTTTTGAGACAGGGTCTTGCTATGTAGTTCAGGCTATCTTTGAACTTAGTATGTAGCTCAGGCTGGCCTCGAACTCACGATGATCCTCTGGCATCTGCCTCCTGAGAGCCGAGATGACAGATGTGCGTCACCACGCCTGGCTTCACTGATTTTTATATAAATCTGCCTCTGGCCTCTTGGAACTTTCTTCTCTTCCCTCTCTCCCTTCTCCTTCCTGTGGGAAGCTTTCTTTGCTTTTCCCAGACTGTGGTACTCCAACAGGGCTTTATTTCCACCATTCATAGGACTGTTCTATTCCTCAGACAAGTGAAGTTCATCTCTTTATTAGATGGTGGGTACTCCAGAAAATATAGTCAGAATACACCATAAGGCTCTATAGTCCTCCGTTAGTCTGTGAACAAGCTTCCATCAAAGCAGTGTGGCATGGTGGTCAAACATTATGTAGGCCTTGGAATGAAGTAGCCTGGAATTTGACATTTTGTACCTCAGATGCACAAGACAAGATTCATCTTTTATTTTTTTTAAATTTTATTTAAAGAGAAAAAAAAAAGCAATGCAGAAAAAAGGGTAGAAACAATACAAAACCTCAAAAAAACCCCATAAATCACTAGTTGACAAACCACATACTGTCCTGTTCATGTTACAAAATTAAGGCATACAAAGTGAACACACAGTGAGGCTGCAAACAGAAAAAAAAGGATGCAATAAAGCCAATTGAGACAGTATAGTTAGATTGGCACAGAACATCACAGCAGGTCACCAGGACAACAGTAACAGGCAACATTGTATATCTCGCTGTCTTCACAATACTTGTTCTTCTACTATGTACAGCAAAATCAAAGAAATTGAATAGAGCAACACATTTAATCAGGACAAAACAAAACGGCAATAAAAATATCTGCCTTCAGAGATAGTAGAAGGAAACTCCCCTGGCTTGCTGTACCAAA
>PVJX010035604.1:0-18122 GCA_004027295.1 Dolichotis patagonum | reverse complement strand
CTGAGATGCTGCTTTCTGGGAGACTTCCTGGGCATGAAGGGCGGGGCTACGGGGCCAAACAGACCTGGCCCAGATGCCGATCTCCAGGCAGTTCCCAGTCCCAAAGAGTCGCGCAGAGATGCAGGTCTGCACAGACTTTCGATCCAAACAGCTCAGGCCACTCTATCTAGGTTTAGTTTTAATGTTAGGCTTAGGGTTATGGATAGAACTAGAGTTAGGATTAAGGATAAAATAGGCTCAGTAGTAAATCTGAGTTATTTTTATGAATAGATTTAGGGTTATATTTCCATCAGGCCTGAATACAGGTTAGGTTTAGGTTTAAAGTTATTGTTAGAATTAAATCTAGCATTAGGGTTAGAGGTTTACCGTTTGATTTGGGTTTAAGACTAGGGTTACATCAAAGTTTGTGTTAACTTTAGTGTAAATATTAAGTGTAGCCATAGGTGTAGTGCTTGTGTTAGTTCTAGTGTTTGGTCCGGGTTAGTTCTAGCACTAACTTTTCCTAGGTTTCTGTCAGTCAGGTTAGTTTAGGTTTACAGTTCCACCAGGATCAGAGTTAGGGTAGAATTAGGTTTATTGTTAAAGTTAAGTTTAGGATTAATGTTAGATTTAGCATTCCACCAGAGTTAGCACTAAGGTAAAATTTTAGCTTACAGCTATGGCTATAGCCTAAAGTAGTGGTTGGATTTGGTTTAGATTTAGGGTTATGTTTAATATTTTGGGCCTTATAGGGCTAGCAACAGGACTAGAGCCAGGACTAGGGCGGGGTGAACTTTAGATTTAGGGTTTGATTTTATATTTCGCCAGTGTGAGGGTCAGGTTTTGATTAAGATTTAGGAAGATTTAGTTTCAGTTTTAGGTTTAGATTAGTGGTTAAGATTAGGTTTAGGTCCTGTGTTAGGGTAGACCTAGTGATAGGTTGGTAGTGCCATTAGCTTTAAGGTTAGGATTTTGTTTAGTTTTATGATTAGTGGTTCATTCAGGGTTTGTGTTTGATTAGGGTTAGGTCTAGGGCTGCACTAGTGCTAGGCTTGAATTAGGATTTTTCCTGGTTTAGGCTCAGGTTTAGTGTTTATAGAGTTCTCTATGTTTTCATTTTAGGGTGTGTTTTAACAGCTTGATTAGGTATGGGGCTCACTTAGGGATAAGTCTTGGACTAGAGATAAATCTACAGCTAGAGTTTTGAAAAGTCATGGCTTATTAATATTTATGGTTCTGGTTCTGGATATGGTTATGGTAGAGTTCAGTTTTCTCTAGGCCAGTGGTGACAAACTTATGGCATGTGTGTTGTTTGATTTTCTTTAAGATAGAACATATTAATATATGAGTTGCTTTTTCTAAACTAAAACCATAGTGCTTGGGACTTGAAAGTGCTCTATTAGGCACCGTGTGGACAAGTTTTTCAGAGTTGTCAGATGGTTACGGCCCATCCTTGTCCTCTGAAAATTTGAACGACCAATTCCACTGTAGCATCTCTTCACTTATGAAAAGTATCATCAAACATTTTGTATAGTTTTCCATTGTGTCCACTGAGGAAGCACATTTTCTAAATATCACCAGTGTCCCTTTTTAATTTCCCCTTTATCCTTAAGTCCCTTTTACTTCCTGGACAATATAGATGGGTTTTCATGATTCCCCAGAAACTGCAAATAACACAAAGGTTTTAAGAGGTATAAGGCTGACCTTGTGCCTCCCTGTCAACCTTTTGACATGTCTTTAAAGAGACTTTAGATATGTCCCTTACAGTGCATGAGAGAGACTTGTTTGAGAAGATATACTCTCTCTAGGAAATGTGGAATTTCTTTTTGATGCATTATAACTGATTGCTTATTGGTTAGCAAGCCCCTTTCTTTCCAGAGGGCTGCATAAGCATGTAGCACCAGAAAAGCATATTTGTAGTGTGTATTCATACTTAGTTTTTTTCCCCAAATATCAATGTACAAGTAAGTTCTACAATGTCTGCTTTTTGAGTGGAGATCCCTCACGAATGGGGTTTGGCCTGTATGACCATTTGTGGACTGACAAATATCTCAACTGCCTGTCAATGTCCTTCTTGGATAAAGCTACTTTAGAAGAACTCCATCTCTTCAGTGTCTTAGGAAGGCAGGTCCCAGATGTCCTGCCTGCTTGCATAGATGTGGGAGATCACTTGTATACAAGAGTGGCTAGCTTCTAGATCTGTGTTAGTACTAGAGTTGGAATAGTGTTTGGGCTAAGCCTAGGTTAGACCTTGTTAGGGTTAGGGATATAATTATCTTTCTGTTTAGAATTCTTCCAGTGCTCAGGTTAGATGAAGATAGTTTATGTTAGGTTTCATTATTATATTTAGGATGATCTCATTATTATCTCATTATTATATTTAGGATGCCTGTAGATATAGTGTTATTGAAGGTTAAGGATATGGTTAATGTAAGAGTTAGAGTTAGGGTTCCACCAGAGTTAGTGTTAGCATTAGGGTTAGTGTTAGTTTTGGTAATAGCTCCAGGATTAGTGGTGTGGCCAGAGTAAGGGTCAGTTTTAAGTCTAGGTCTATTGAAAGACTAGAATTAGAAATACGGATCACACTGGACTCTTGTCAGGGTTAGTATTACTGTTAGAGATATTTTTAGGTAAGATTTAATATTAGGTTTAGTATTTCATAAAAGTTAGGGTTCAGGTAATGTTTAGGGTTAGAGCTAACTGTAGCACTTAGATGGTGTTAGGGATAGGTGTAGGTTTCAGTTTTGGTTTAGAGTTAGTTATTATTGCTAGAGGTGGATCTAGACAAAGAAGTAGGTGTATGGCAACAGCTAGGGTTGCACCATGTTAATGGCTAAGTTTAGAGTTAGGGTTAAATTTTGACATTCTGTATGTTTAGTTTTAGTTTCAGACTTAGGGTTAGTGTTGGATAAGGGTACTTTTAGGGCTGCCTCCTTTATGTTATGATTAGGTCTAGGGCTACAGCTAAAGCTAGAGCTAGGTGTAGCTCTAGCAGTGGTATTAGGGTTCTACTAGTATAGTGGTAGTGTTGGTGCTTTGGTATAATTAGTCTCATTCTAAGATTAGAGTAAGGATTTGTTTAGTATTAGGACAAAGTTTACTGTTTGAACCACGAGTCCATCAAAGTTATGTTTAAGGTTAATGTTAAGGCTCGGGTTAATAATATGAGTTGGGAAAAATCTAGGTTTCCAACATGGTTAGATTAGGATAAGCTTTAGTGTTGGTGTTTGTGCCTAAGTTTAGGGTTAGTGATTTAGAGTTAAGATTAGTGTTAGAGATAATGTTTAGGTTTACTTTTAGTTTTTAGGTTAGAGTTAGGGTTATGGTAAAGTTTATATTTCCATCCAGATTTGGTTTGAACCTTGATATAGTTGGTGACAGTGTTGGAGTTAAACTCAAGTTTACGTTTAGTGTTATACTAGTTTTGGGGTTGGTTTTAGGTTTAAATTTAGAGTTCAAATTAAGATTTAATTTTATGGGCCAAGGATTTAGCTTAGTGGCATAAGCACCTGCATGGCAAGTGTGAGACTACTACTTTAATCCTTGGAATGAAAAAAAAATTGAAGATTTAAGTATATGATCTGGGTTGACTTTCCCTTAGAGTTACTACTAGTTTCAGTTTGGTGATAGGGCTAGGGCCAAGACTATGGCTACGACTAGCAATATGGCTCAAGTGAGATGTAGGACTAGGGTTTTATCAGATTTAGGTTGAGAATTAGTGTTAGAGCTAATGTTAAAGATAAGACTAGATTTTCATCCATGTTCCAGTTAGAGTTACCGTTAGGGTCAAGACTGGATTTTCACCATGATTAGAGTAGGATTGAGCTTGGTGCTAGATCTAAGGTTAGTTTATCATTAGCGTTAGGGTTAAGTTTTGAATTAGTTCTATGTGAGGGTTCCATAAGGGTCATTGTTGAATTTTAGTGTAGGATTTTTCAAAAAACATGGTTAGTGTTCCAGCATGGCTAGGGTTAGGGTTAAGGATAAAGTTAAGGTTAAGGTTAAGGTTAAGGTTAAGGTTAAGGTTAAGGTTTAGAATTGTTTTAATGTTAGGCCTAGGAATGTACTAAGGGAAGGACTAGAGTTCCATGTGGGTTTGATTAAGGGTTAGGGTTAAGGAACATTTAGTGTTATGGTAAGTGTTTCACCAGGGTTGGTTAGTGTCAGGGTTAGTGTTAGTTTTACTGCTAGAGCAATGCCTAGAATTATGGATAGTGCTAAATCTCCTGTTAGGAGTAGAGTTAGCTTCAACATTCCATTTGACGTAAGATTTCCACCAGATGTAGGCTTAGGATAAGATTTAGGGTTAGTGCTAGGGTGTGGACTGCTCTTCCACCAAGGTTAGCTTGATTGCCATTGTTAGGATTAGGGTTACCATTAGGTTTCCACCAAGGATAGGGCTAAGGTAAGTTTAAGGACAGATTTAGCACTAGTGCTAATACTAGGACCAAGATAAATATTTTTGGTTAGGTGGTATGGTTAGTGATATGACTATTGCTAGAACTATTTGTAGGGCTGACACTTTGGGTCTCCAATGTTTAGAATTATGTTTAGGTTTAGGATGAGGCTTAAATTTAGGTATAGGGGAAAGAGTATGATGAAGGTCCAGGCAATGAGCAGCCCTAAGTTCCACCTGTGGGTCAGATTAGGTTTATGGTTCTGGTTAAGGTTAGTTCTAGATTTGTATTATGCTTAAGTTTAATGTCACACTAGGTTACGGTTATGGTTATGGTTATAGATAAGTTTAAAGTTAGGCTGAGTTACTCATTCTCAGCCACTGCTTCTTCCATTGGCCTGCGCACGCTCAGCTTTACAGGGCTCATTCTGTGATAGATAGGCCTGAGTGTCTTGCTCCAGCCACCACCACCACCAGAGGCCAGCATATGGTCCAGCAGTTAGGACCAGACTAACTGATCTGATCTCCCTAACCCAAGCTGATATTGCTGAGTCTGCTGATGGAGTCTCCTCAGCAAAAGACAACAGAGATGACAAACCTCAGATTCATATCACTGAAGAACAGATGAACACCCAGCTGGAGAGTTTTGCTTTAGGACTGAAGGTCACTGTGCCACAGTTCCAGGTGAGAGGATACCATGATGAGAATATATCTTGAGAGACAGGCTTGGAAATAGGGGCTGTTACGTGGAGATCTCCTGGGACTCCATGGGAGGCCCATGGTCAGACCAGAAATGTCACGGGCCCTAGTATTCCATTGAAGGAGGCCAGGTTTGGAAGGTGAAATCATCAGAGGGAGTCGTTGTGAAGGACAAGGTAGCTATTCTAGTGCAGTGGTGGTGAACCTAAGGCTTATGTGCCATAGAAAGCATGCAATGCCCATTTTGTTAGCAATCAAATTCACGAGCTATCATAGCAGCAGCTGAGCATCAGATGACTGTGCATATGTGGGCAGTGTTGGTACTTTGTGATAAATAAGTGGACTTAGATTGTAGTTCAGAAACTTGGTCTCCTAAGGTTTACCATTTGGTCTAGTGGTATTTCGGAACTCTGACAACGCTGCTTACATCCAGAAAAAACTAGTTTTCTGAAGTTTTATATGCTAACATGCAAGTGGTCTAATTAACCTCACTAAAATTATAGACCTCTTTGTTCTGGTTGAGCAACATTCATATTGTTTCTAGGATTTCTCAATATTTAGTTTGCAGTTGATGCCATTGATATGACTGAATTTACTACTATAGCTAAGCTAACATTGCAGTAGATAACAACTGATTTTTCCTCTATTTCAATGTCTAGATTGCCTGGAACTGTAAGGTTTTTTTTTGAAAAAAAATCAATGTACGTACACAGGAAGTTGACAAGACAACAAAAGATCCTGAAAATCATCTAAGGCTCATGAAGTAGACCAAGGGGATACAAATGGAGAGCAATGCAAATACCATGGAGCAGGACTCTATGAAACATTTGTAGAAAAGATGAAGAAAATAGATGTTCTCCAAGACTAAATGAACCAAAAGTTCACTGAAATAGCATTGAAACTATCTGAAGTGGATACAGGTTAAGTAAATAAAAAATTGGAAGAGTTGGACAAATCAGTTCATCTTCAGTGACACAATCATCAGAGAGTTAGCATCCTCAAAAAGGTATCAGACTAAGAAATCTGAAACAAAACATAGGGTGCCATTGTAAAATTTCAGAAATGACCAATGTGAAAGCAAAATATCTGGAATTCAGAACAAAATGGTTAATTATAGAGAAGCATGTCGAGAAGCACTAAAAATGCAAGTGCAAGAAAAGATCCTCCAACAGCTACTAAATGACATTCCAAAAACCAATCTAAGGTTAATTGGAGTTAGAGAAAGCTAAAAGACAACGCAGGTAGTAGAGTTGCTAGTATATCAAAAGAATTCATTGCGAAAAACTCAAACATGGAAAAAGTGTTCAGCATACAGAATACCATATAATTATAATGGAAAATAAAAGTCACCAAGACACATCTTTATTGTTCTTTTTGTTCATATTGCTTTGGTGTATAATTTTTTTAAATTTTACTTCTACATGTTGGGAGTGCATGCAATTCAGAATCATTTTTGAGAATGGGTACATATGGATATTACAACATATTTCATTCTTTTATTTATATAGTTGTCTGTTGATGGGAAGATAGCCTGCTTCTAGGATTTTGCTATCATATTTGGGCAGCTATAAACATTGGTATGCATGTATTACTGTATATGATGACTTAAGCTTTTCAGGGAAAATACCTTTCAGGGGGAGAGCTGGGTCGTATGGAATTTCTAATTTTAATTCTTTGAGAAATCTCCATACTGACAGCATGACGTTCTACATACAAGACTCAAAGATCTCCACCAGAAACTCTCAGAATTTATAAACAAAGTAGCAGGAAAGAAAAGCAACAGGCAAAAATTATTAGCAGTTTAGTACACCAACAAAAAGTAGTATGAGAATGAAATTATGAAAATAATACATTCACAGTAGCTGCAAGAAAAATGAAATAGCAAAGAATTTTTGTTTTTTAGGGACAGAGTATCACTATGTGGTTCAACCTGCTTTGAACTCACTATGCAGCCCAAACTCATGGCAATTCTCCTGCCTCAGCCTCCTGAGTGTTCGGATTACACGCATGTACCAACACGCCCAGAGACACATCTTGATTAAATTTCCAGGTATCCGGCATAGAAACAATTTTAAAAGCAGCCAGAGATGAACATAAAATATATAAAGCTAAACCCATTTGTATTACAGCAGACTTCTCAACAGAACCTTCAAGACTAGAAGAAGGGCTTTGAGTGAGAACTTCATGCCCCAAAATCAAATATATTCCTGCCTCAGTCACTCTACCCAGCAAGTCTTTCCTTCAGAATAGATGGAGAAAGGTGGACATTTCCTGAGAAAGGTCTGCTGAAGAAACAGGTGAGTACGAAACCAGCACTCCAGAAAATACCCAAGAATTGTATAAACAGATGATAAAACCAATAAAGCTAAAAATCCCAATGAAATGAAAATACCAGGCAAGGTCAGTGGATAAATAGCAAGATAAAAAATAACAGGAGAACACCAACAAGATGCATCAAGAGAGAAAGAGTGCAATGATCATAAGTAGTCAACACACCTGAGGAATCATCCGACAATGACCTCAAGTTTCCAGTTTAAAGATACAGATTGGCAAATTGGATCAAAAAGTAAATTCCAGAAGTCTGTTTTATTTAAGAAACTCATCTAACTCAAAGAGATATTCATATACTAAAAATCAAAGGATAGAAAATAACAAGTCATGCACCAGCACCCCTAAAACATGGTAAATGTCAAGCTAAAACTGATTAGAAAACACACAAAGAAGGTCACTACCTACTAGTGGTGGGAATAATCTTAAAGAAGAGATAATGATGATTAAATTTTATGCATCAAATAAGTGAGCACCTATTTTCATAAAACAAGTACATGTGATCATAAAAAAGATCAAACTAATACCAGTGTAATCATCAGGAGAGAGCTTAACAATTCACTTTTCAAAGAGATAGATCAACTAACAAAACTCAATAAGGAAATATCAAAGCTGAATCACATCCCTGAACATTTGGACTAAATAGATATCTACAGAGTATTACATCCTACTGCAACACAGTGTACATTCTCATCTACACACATGGGTCTTTTCCAAATAGGTCACATTCATGTTCACAAAACCTGCTTAAATAAATACAAAAGAATCAAAACCACCCCATGGGTATTATTAGACAATGGTTCAGTGAAATAACAAATCAATGACAGAAAACTACAGAAAATATGGAAGCTGTTGGATCACAGAAAAAAAAACCTGAGAATAAAATGAAAATATTTTTGGAAGTTAATGACAATGCATGAACAACTCCCCAGAATATCTGAGAGAGTATAAAAGCAGTCCTAAGAGGGAAGTTCCTTTTAATTAATGTTTATATTAAGAAAACGTTGCAGACTCAACTGAATAGGCCTATGAGAAATCTTACAATATTCAAGAAATAACAATAACTTAGGCCAAAACCAAAGTTAAGAAAAGAAATTGTAGTGTTCAGAGTAGAAATCCACAAAATTGAGACTAAAAACAGGATACAAAGAATCAGCAAATCAAAGACTTGTTTCTGGAGACAAAATAGAAAAACCTGTAGCCAAACTTAGCAAGAGAAAGAAAAGACTCACATCCATGCAATTAGAGTTGGGGTCACAACCCACACCACTGAAAGCCAGAAGGTAATAATTATTTTGAGAAATTGTCTCCCAATAAAGTGGAAAAATCTGAAGAAAAAACAGATTCCTAGAGTCATGCAAATTACCAGTCAATTTAATAAGATACTAAAATATTTAACTCAATAAGTATCAATAAAATTGAGATAGTAATAAAGATTTTGTCAAGTAAAACTTGTCCATGACCTGATGCATTGACTGGTGAATTCTACACAACTATTAAGGATGTTACACCACTTACACTGTTCAAGCTCTTCAAAAAGTTAAATCTTACAGGGCTGCATCCTTTGGATGCAGACCAGGTTTTCTGATTGCTGCTGCACTGTCAGAGTCTGTGCCACCCATGAGGACCATGGAGACAAACCATCAGTGCTCCATCAGGGCCCTCAGAGCCCCTGTCCTCATTGTTCATGCCTTGCCCTCCATGGCTTGGGTGACTCATGGTCATTTCTGGGGCTGCTACTTGGGGCTCTGACCTCCTGCTGTCTCAGGCCTCTAACTATCTTGGACTTGAAACATACACCACTGTGCCTACTTGCCTTTGTTTCTCCTCCTCCTCCTCTTCCTCCTCATTTTTAGCCATATTAACAGTTGATTTTCTCAGTCATTAAGTGTTCATTACAACACCTGCATACAGGTATTTTGTAAAAACTATGCAGGAAGATGTGAACACAGGGGCTTATCATTTTCATGAGCATCACTGCTTTTCCTTTCCACAGCTGAGAGAGTTGCGAGTAAAGGACTGCTTTGGTGACATTGCAGTGAAACCCTGGGACAGGCACTGCTGATGACTGTCATTCACCTGAGGAAGTAAGTTTTGGGGTGACCAGAGTGCTGGGACTGGGGGCTCAAATGACAGTACAGTGTCATGGTTCAGAGAATTCTGCATTTCAGAACTATGGGTGTCTTAGATCTCTGAGTGTTATACATCAGTGGTTAGCTGCTGGGCTTAACATCCAATACTCCAAAAAAAGAAAAAAAGAGGGAGAGAGAAGAGAGAGAGAGAGAGAGGTGCAGAGAGGAAAGAGGAGAGGAGAGAAGGGGAAAATTTATGTACACCTGAAAAACTTATTTTTAATTTGTTGTATAATTGAATTTATTTGTACATTTTAGATATATATAATGATCATATTCATCATAGGGAATTCGTGCATGATGTATTTTCATTTCTCTGTTTTTTCCCAATTCCCTCTCCTCTCTTTAACCCATCTTCCTCTCCCTACTTATGAAGCTTTATTTCCACTTTAACCTTTTTTAAATCATGTTTTTCCTTTTCCCTTCCTTCATTTCCCTCTTCCCCTGTCCTAGTTCTTTTCTTTTGAACAGTTTCTTCCCATTTCACAATGTCTATTGTACACTTTGGTCCTTATTTACTCTCAGTTTCTCATACCAGAGACAGTGTGATGTTTACACATGTGAGTCCAACTTATTTCACTTAGCAGTATGGTCTCAAGTTACTTTGATTTACCAAGAAGTGCCTCAGATTTATCCTACTTTATGGCCAAGTAGTACTCTGTTATTTATAAAAACCCACATCTTCTTAATGCATTTTTCAGACAATGGGCATTTGGGTACTGCATAAAAACCAATACCAAACTGAACGGAAGACTTTTTACACCAAGGAGTCTAAAAAGCAACACTTGTTGATCTGATGCTGGCAGGCTAGGAGACTATAACAGAGTCAAAATGACCAGCTAAGAATCAGCTTAGAGTTCAAATACAGATTGCAAGCAGAAAATGCAAGGCAGATGGCAGGTTATCCCATGACTGCTTACATGAATTAAGTCACATATTGTCAGGCAAGCTGGTTCTAAATAGAGTTACTTAAAAGAATTGTTTACCATACTGTAGGGCCATCCTGGGGACAAGAGGAAGGAGTTGCAGTGGAGCAAGGAAAGTTAAAGGTGTCCTTGACTGGGCCGCTCTGTCCTAAACAAAATTCTTGAAGCAAGGTGGAAAGAATACATATTCTTTGTGTTAAGGAAAAACACAAGCTGGACAGAGTCAAACTGACCCAGCACTTTATCAGAACAAAAGCAGCTGGACTCAGACAGTCAAGACTGACTGAATTTAACAGGATGATTATGTGAGCAGCAGCAGGAAGAGAGGCAGTTGCCGCTCTTTGATTCTTAACTGTTGCTATAACATGTCTGTAAGTTTGCTGTTCATTAACTATGCCCTTACTGTTTTATAACTGTGCCTCTACATGGGTTGTTTCCATGGTTGAACTCCTACAAACTGTGCTGCTATAAACATGCGTGTGCAGATGTCACTGTGGTGTGATTTTTTTTATTACATGTGAAGATATGAAGAAGGAGACTAGTTGGGTCAAATGGGACCTGTAATCCTTGTTTTTATGAGGATTCTACATACTGATTTCCACAGTGATTGCACCAGTCTGTACCACCACCACCAGTGGAGAAGGATTCCTTTTTCCTTACAGCCCGTTTGTCATTTGTTATTGGTTGATTTCTTCATGATAACCTTTCTTTCTGGTGTGGGATAGAATCTCAACTTTTGTAATTTGCATCTCTCTAATAACATGCGTTGTTAGTTGTTTTCATACTTTATTTGCCATTTTTATGTCTTCAGATTAATTTTTTTGGATTAAGAAATAAAAATGGCAAATAAATGTATGAAATGGCCCATAAATTTTTGGATTGGGTCTTTGAATTTGGGATATCTCATTTTTCTCATTTCTTTATATGTTCTAGATGTATGTCCTTTGTCTGAAGGACAACCTGCTAACATTTTTCCCACTCTGTGGGTTGTCATTTTACTCTGTTGGTGCTGACTTTTGTTGTGCAAAATCTTTTAATAGAATGAGTTCCCAGTTACTGATTCTTTGTATTGTTTCCTGTGTGATTGAGGTTTTCTTCATTCAATTTTTGCCTGCATGTGTTTCTTCAAGAGTTCTGCCATTCTCTCTTCTTACAGTTTTAGTGTTTTCTGTTTTTTAAGACTTAGGTCTTTGATCCATTTTGATTTTAGTTTAGTGCATGGTAATATACATGGTTGTAGTTTTAGTCTTTGGTGTATTGAAAGCCTGTTTTTCTAGCACCATTTATAAGAGACTATATCTTTCCCTCAGTAAATGTGTTTGGCTCAGTTGTCAAAAATAAGTCGGATCAGGCCAGGGATTGAGCTCAGACGCATAAGCATCTGCATGGCAAGCGCAAGGTTGTGAGTTCAGTCACTAGTAAAAAAAAATTGGTGAGTATGTTTGGAGTTGTGTCTGCATCTTCTAACCTGTTTTATTGATCCTCAGAGCTGTTTTTTTTAAATCATACTAACTTTTTAGTAAAATTTGAACTCAGGATTTGAAGATCCTGTTGCCTAGCCTTTGTTGCAAAGAATTGCTTTTGCTGTTGTAAGTCTCTTCTGGTTTCAGATTAATTTTAGGAAAGTTGTCTCTAGTTCTGCGAGATATGCTAATGGTATTTTGATTGGGATTGCATTAAATTTGTATAAGTTTTGGGGATGGCCATCTTGACTATGTTGATTCTTCCTATTCATGAGCGATGGATATCTTTCCACTTTCTGATATTTTGATCTCCCTCTTTAGTGTACTGGAATTTTCAGTGTGCAGGTCTTTACTTCATTTGTTAGATTGATTTCTATTGTGAAGTGTGTGGATTTCATAGTTTCTCTTTCAGTGAGTTTGTGGTTTATGTATAGGAATGATATTTATTTTTGAGTGTTGATTTTGTACCAAGATACATTTCTCAACTTGCTTTAAATCTGCAAGTCTTTTGGTGGAGGATTGAGGTCTTCTATTTAGAGTAGCATGTCATCTGCCAATAATAATAATCTAATTTCTTCCTTTTCTTTCCTTTCCTGTCCTGTCCTGCCCTTCTCCTGTCCTGTACTGTCCTGTCCTTCTCTTTTCCTTTGCTTTGCTTTCCTTCTTTTTCTTTCTTTCCCTTATTTCTTTCCCTTATCTAATGTTGTGGCTAATGTTTCTAGAACTATATCAAACAGGAGTGGTGATAGTGGCCATGCTTGTCTTCTTAGTGATTTTAGAATGAAAGGTTCTAGATTTTGACCTTTTACTATGATGTCGGATTTTAGCATGATTGGTCTTAGATGGGTTTTATCAGATTGAGATAAAGACCATCTATTTCAATTTTCTATTGTGAATTTATTGTGAATGGGTTTTGGACTTTGTAAAATGCTTGTTCTGTGCCTATTTGGATGACCATGTAATTTTTGTCTTTGGCTCTGTTAATATGAGTATTACATTTATTGATTGTGCATGTTGAACCATCGCTGCATGTCTAGCATGAATCTTACTTGGTCATGTTATGTAATCTTCTTGATGACTTGCTGCGTTCTTTTACCAGTATCTTAGGAAGGATTTTTGCATCTATGTTCATTAGGGAGATTAGTTGGTAGTTTCCTTTTTTGGCTGGGTCCTTCTCTAGTTTAAGTTTCAGGGTAATACTTGCTTCCAGGAATGATTCTGGAAGTATTGTTTCCCTTTCAATGTCATTAAAGAGTTTCAGCATTGGTGGTCTTAGGTCCTCTCTAAATTTCCTGTAGAATTTAGCAGTGAATCCATCAAGGCCGCTTCTTAACTCCCTAAAACCTGCTTTCTTCTCTGCAGGCTCACAAAGACCACTTTGCTGCTGCAATACCTCTGCTGCTGACACCGTGTCACTGGTGGTGTCCCTTCCCCAGGAGTCCCTGTCACTGGTGCCATCCCTTCCGGTGTGTGCTTTTCCCCTTTTGCCTGCTGTCTTCCCCTGTGCTCACCCTACCCTCCTTCCCAAAGAACTGTGCCCTCTCCAGAGTGTCTTTTCCTCTCTCATGGGGCTTGGTCCCTAGACCTCTGGGTTCTCCCTGGGGACTGGGATGGGGAAGCCACAGTGAGGCGTTACCTTAAGGTCTGGGGAAATGGAAGTTTGTTAGAGTTGGATTGGACTCAATTTCACCTGAGTGTTCCTTTTGGGATGTTGAATCACTGTGTCTTATGTTTCTTTCTGAACAGGACTGTGACTCTGCCTGTGGCTGCAATCATGGCTGAACTCAAGTGAATGTCTCTACCTTGGGCAGCAGTTCTGAGGTTGAGGGGTCAGGGCAGGATAATGTGTACAATGCACTTCCCCAGTCAGCTAACTGCATCCTGATATTAGTTTTATTGCTGTTGAGTCAAAATTCCCAGAAGTCATAGTTTAAGGGAAAAGGTTTATGTCATGTCACAGTTTGTAGAAGTTTCAGTAGTCCACAATCAGCTGTCTCCAGTGCAGTTGGGATGGCCGAGGGGCATCACAGAAGAGAAACAGTCCATGACATGGCAGGCAGGAAGGCAGTAAACAGCAACAGCATGCCATTTCCCTTTTATCTCATCCTGGCTACAAACATTTCAACTGCTGCCAGCCACACCCAGGTTGCATCTATGCTCAGTATTATGATAAAAAAAATTAGCGGTCTAATCAAGTACCATACACACATATTCCCAGTATGATACAGTATGACACCATAGATCAGTGATGGCAAACCTTTTAGAAATTCATGCCCAAAGTGCATACGAAAATGAATTTATTAAGTGCAAAGTACTGATGCTGCAATTAAACTTGAATGCTGAGGTTTTTGTTTAGGAAAAAACACCCCTACATGAACATCTTCTGTCTTAAAACAAAAGAACAACAACACACGTATTGTCTATTTGCCACCACTGCTCTAGATCCAGCTACCCCTGAAAAGCCCCACCTATGAGTGCATGAGGCTTTGGTAGGACATCTAGATACAAGCCCTAACAAGCTCTGACACTGTGTCTCCATTCCTAGACTATGGTTAGACTTATGGCTAGGATTCAGTGATGGTTAGGTCTAGGGTTAGGTGTACGTTTAGGGTTAGGTCAATAGTTAGGGTTAGTGATTATTCTAGGGAGAGGAATAGTGTTATATTTAGGGATAAGTTTAGGATAAGAATGTGGTTTCTAATACTAATTCTTAGCAGTATAATTAGTTTTATGGTTACATATTTTCAGGCTGAGTGTTAGGATAGACCTGGAATATGTGTAGAATGAGGCTGAACACTGCAATAAGGGCCAGATCTGGGCTCCAGCAGTTTTAAAGTTAAGGTTAGGGATCCACCATTTTAGGGTTAGGGTTAGAGTTATGTTTCATGTTAGAGTTAGTGTTAACTTTTGGGTTAGCTTCAGAG
Source organism: Dolichotis patagonum (assembly GCA_004027295.1). Taxonomy (NCBI): domain Eukaryota; kingdom Metazoa; phylum Chordata; class Mammalia; order Rodentia; family Caviidae; genus Dolichotis; species Dolichotis patagonum. The sequence continues at coordinate 3,275 of PVJX010035604.1, read as the reverse complement.
TTAGAGTTGGGTTAGGTTTAGGATTAATGTTAGTAATAGAACTAGGCCTAGGACCAGGACATGGTTAGATTTATAGTTTTAGGTTTAGGTTTAGACCGAGTACTAGGGATACAGTTTGGAGTGGGCCTAGCCATACAGTTAGTTAGGTTTAGTGTTTGTGTTATAATGAGGATAAGTTATGGCTATGTTTAAGTTTATGGTTACATGTCCACATATATCTAGATCTAGGACTATTGCTATGTGAAATGTAGACTGAAGTAAGGATTAGGTCTTGGTTTAGCTTTAAGTGAAAAACTATGTTAGTTTTAGTGTTAAATTTAAAGTTCTTGTTATGGCTGGGTAAGGGCTAAATTTAGTTCCCTGCTAGGGTTAAAACTCCAGTTTTGTAGGTCTAGGGTTAAAAGTAGGGTTTGGGATAAGCCTATATCTAGGGTTGGGGCTGGTAGTAGGGTGAGATATAGGCTTAGGGGTATTGTTTGATGCATCGTTAGTGTTAGAGCTAGAGATGCACTTATGGCTGAGGTTAGGTCCAAAGTTAGAATAAGGCTAGTTTAAATAATAGAGTTGGATTAGATTTGTTTTAGGTTAGTGTTGGTTTAAGGGTTATTACTGCACAGGCTTAGTGTTAAGGTTATTATTGGTGTTATGTTTGTGATCGGGGCTGGGTTTAAGTTTAAGTCTGGGGTTAGGTCTATTGTGCCACCAGGTTCAAGACTAGGGTGGGATTTTAGTGTTTGGTTTTGAACAAGGGATAAGGATTGAAATAGGCAGAAGTGCTCGGACTGGGTTTCTTTCATGGTTAGGGTTATGTACAGGTATAGGATAATGTCTAGGCCTAGAACTATGATAATGAACTATGATAATGAAACATATGAAAGATAACATCAACGTTAGCAATCCATGAGGTTACTTGCTAGGAGTAGGACAAAGGTTAGAGTTAAGTTGAGGCCTAAGATTATATCTAGGGCTAGGGCTATACTTAGGGTTTAACCAGTATTAGGTTTAGGGTTATGTTGGAATGTGTTTTAGGTATAGTTTTAGTGTCAGGGTTAGTTTAGGTATAGTTTTCGAGTTAGGATTTCACCATTGTGAATATTAGATTTGGAATCATGACTAGGTGTAGTGTTAGGGCTTAGATTATGGTTTCTCCTAGGATCGCATTTATTTTATTGTTAAGTGTCTTCAGGGTTTATAATAGAGTTCAGAATAGGGTTGATATTATGTTCAGGTTCATTTCTAGGGTCATCACTGTGGTTATAGTTTGAGTTTAGTTCTAGGCTTAGCGTTCCACAAGGCTAGTGTTAAGGCTATGAATTGGTTTGGGATTATGGTTAACGTTCCCCCAGGATCAGAGTTAGGTTTACCATTAGAGTCAGGAATACGAGTCAACTAATGTTCAGATTAGGGTTACAGTTAGTGTTTGAGGTTAGTGTTAGTTCTAGAGATAGGAAACATTAAAGACTTACATTATGTTCAAGATTCAGGTTATTTTTAGTTTTCCAATAAGATTATGGTTTGTTTTCCCTTAGGTTTGAGATTACACTAGGTGTAAGGTTTCTATTTCAGTAGTGATAAGGCTAGGTCTAGGGCTAAGGATAATTACAGCAGTAAATCTATGGACAGGGTTATCTAAATCTAGTGATAAGACCATGTCTAGGCCTCCACCAGGACAGTATTATTAGTTTAAATTCAGGGTTAAGGGTAGATGTAGGGTTAGTGTTGGGTATAGGTTTAAATTAATTTTAGGTTTAGGATTTGGTTTAAGATTAGTGTTAGTTTTATGATGTTGGCATGGTAGATTTAGGTTCAAAGGTAGGCTTAAGGCTAGGCCTAGACCTTGGTCTATGGCAATGCCTAGTACTAGAGTTCAGGTTGGTTGTAGGGCTAAGACTAGGGCTAGTTCTGTGTCTATATTTGATGTCAGGTTAGAGTTAGGTTGCACCCAGTTTTAGGTTTATGGTTATTACTAGGGTGAGGGTTAGTGTTAGGGGTACACCAAGTACAGCCATGGCTAGGGCTAGAATTCTATACAATACTATATATTAACCATTTTTTAGTATTGAAATTCTGTATCAATGTTTTTGTACTTTTTTAAAAAATGGAAAAATATCAGATTAGATTTCACAGTTTTAGTATTAGATACTAGCTGAGGTGTAATCATCAGACTACAACTAGGCCTAGAGCTAGTGCTGGAGCTAAAGTGAAGGCTAAGGCTGAGGCTCAGTTTAGGATTTAATGTTAAGATTAGGATTCAGTTTCCACCATTGCTGGGATTAGTGTTTGTTTAGGGTTAGGGTTAGAGTTAGGCTTAGGTCTACATATAGGAATGGTTTTTAAATTTGAAGTTAGGTTGCAAACAGTGTTGAAGTTTGGGTTTCCATTAGGTTTAAGATTCATTAAAGGGTAGGCTTACTGTTTGGGTCAGTTGTAGGGTTATTACCCTAGAGATAGATAGAGCTACATTTTTATAGCCTAAAATGTGACTTTTTTTTAGAGTCAGTGTTAGAGGTTCACCAGGGTTATTTAAACTAGTGTTTCATTTTAGTTAGGGTTCAGATTGTGCCATCTTTAGGGTTTATGTAAGAATTTTGGTTAATGTTATGTTTACTCTATATTAGCCTATGATTATTGTTAGATTTATGTTTAGTTTTCTATCAGGCATATGTTTAGTGTTATATTTTCAAACGTGTTAGGTTTTGAGTTTAAGATAGTTTTTGGGTAATTGTTAAAGTTATGGTTCTATCAGACTTAGGTATAGCATTACTGTTAGGGTTGAGGTTAGTTGTCCTCATGTTTATGGTTTAGGGTTAAGTTTATTTGTAAGGTTAGGTTTAGCTTTAAGTTTATTCATCTACCATGGTAGGATTCATCTTAAGATTAAAGTTAATTTTAAGAATAGGTTTAGAGGCAGTCTTTGGCTTCAGAGCTCGGTTAGAGACACCGCAGACAGACTTTCTATGCAGTGTCACTGCTGCTAAGACCTGCTGCTGCCATCCAGACAGTTGCATTTGTTTCATGGCTCTCTCCACACTGCTTTGGGACTTCCGGCTCTAAGAACTGTCGCTACGTTTGACTCCGGAGGGAACTGCCTGGAGATCGGCATCTGGGCCAGGTCTGTTTGGGCCCGTAGCCCTGCCCTTAACCCCCAGGAAGTCTCCCAGAAAGCAGCATCTCAGGCTGTCTCTTTGGGACCCGAAACTCCCGGACCGTAGAGAGGCCTGAGCTGTTTGGATCGAAAGTCTGCGCAGACCTGCATCTCGGCGTGACTCTTTGGG
>PVJX010035603.1:0-18123 GCA_004027295.1 Dolichotis patagonum | reverse complement strand
ATTTTATTTTAAAAGGGAGTAAAATTAAACACAACAAAACAGAACAGAATGGGACATAAGAAAGCATAAATTTCAAAGCTAGACAACCAGAGATCTTCACTATCTGTCATATTGTCTCTTGTTTTCTTCCAAATGGTTGTCCTTATCTTTGCATATGGGGAGCTCATACTAAATACCATAGCCAATCTTTTCACAAGATGTGTAGTTCACTGGCTCCCACTTGCTAGGCAGGGGGGAGGGGGAGGGAGAACACGGGACAGGGGACAGGATGACATGAGATGTCTGATTGTCAGCCCACACATAGGCAGGATCACTTTCGCCCCCAGAGAGGGGAAGAGTTCCTTGTTTCCCGGCACCCCAAGTCAACTGCATGGTGCAGGTCCCAATGCACCAGGGTCTGTCTCCTTCGGGCATCCGAAAGTCTGCCACACTCTCAGCCGCCCCCCAGAGAGGGGAGGAGCTCCTTGTTCTCCCGACACCCCGAGTCAACCTCACGGTGCAGGTCCCAATACGCCAGGAGACCCTGTCTTAAAAAAACAAGAGTGCCCCTGTCTCAAAAACATAAACAGTGAAAATTTTTCATACTGAATACACAGTATCCCATCGATTCTATTACTAACATTTTGCAGTATCAGATTTATCATCCATCTGTATATACATCTTTTAATCAATTTTTAGATCTACTTTAAAGTAAGCTGCAGACATCTGTATTCTTCCTAGGGTTACATCTGTATACTTCCTAGGGTTGAGTTTCACAGTGGTAGAGTGCCTAGCATAGTTCAGGCCCTAGGTTTTATCCCTTCATGCCCCTTCTCCTTTAGTCCCACCATACATCAGTGCTTTTTAGTGTTTATATAAATGCTATAATACTGTTCTAAGTTTCTGAATATATTGTGTTTCCATGTGAAAACATATATACTTCATTTTAGATTTTTTATTTCTACTTTGTTGTTGGGTTTTTGTTTTGTTTTGGGTATGTATTGGGGATTGAACTCAGGACCGCATATGTGCTAGACAAGTGCTGTACCACAGAACCACATCTGCAGCCCATCTACTTTTTCAATATAGGTTGCATTTATTCTTTCAGCTATGATCCCCTGTCAACAAATGGTCTCTAGTCCTGTATCTGTAATAATCCTAGAATCTTAAAATATTACCTTAACTCCATGAGTGGTACTTCCTCTAGATATACAATACCTATAATTGATGATATTGTATATTAGAATAAGTAATTTTTTACCCAAAAAAAGTATAAAGGTTTACTTTATTATACATTTTCACATATCTCTTTAATGCCTAGTTTAATAGAAAACAACTGATTTCTAAACTGGCTTTTGCATTCATTCTGTTGTGATTTGGGGGATATAAATAGATGAAGAAATGTGACCTTACATATACACAAAAGAACAGTATTTCATTCTTCCTTTTTTCTTTGTTTTCTTTTTTGTTTGTTTGTTTTGTTTGTTTTTGTTTGTTGGTACTGGAAATTGAACTCAGGGCCTCGCATTTGCCAGGCAAGTGGTGTACCACTGAGCTACATCCCCAGACCAAGAAAGGAATATTTCAGAAACAATTCAGATAATTGTTGATGCTGTAAAACGTTAGATATGGTACCAAAAGCATAAATATGACAGTTCCTTAAAATTTTAATTGCATTGTAGATTTTTGAAATCATTGAGCTTTTTTGCTTGTTTGGGTTTGGGTTTGGGTTTGAGTTTGGTTTTTTGTTTTTTGTTTTTTGTTTTTTTTTTTTTTTGAGACAGAGTTCAGGCTGTCCCTTGAACTCTCTCTGTAATCTAGACTTGTCTCCAACTCACAGTGATCCTTACGCCTCAGCTTCCTGCCGGGATTACAGGCTTACATCATGTACCCAGCTACACGTTGAACTTTTTGTATACAGTTACATTAACATCTTTTTGTTTGTTGGTTTGTTTTTATTTCTGATTTTTTTGAGACAGGGTCTTGCTATGTAGTTCAGGCTGGGTTTAAACTATTATGTAGCCACAACTGGCTGTGAAATTGAAGTGATCCTCCTCCCTCAACCTCTGAAGTGCTGGGATCACAGGCATGGGTCATCACACCTGGCATCTTTTCGTCTCTAGTAAATTGAGTGGAACTTTTACCTATTCGATTGAAAAAGTCACCAAGTTATATAGCTTTTTAATTCAATAAATGTATCCAAAAATGAAAACAAAATAAAAGCAGCTAGGGGGTGGGGCGTCTTGTGGTACTTGTCATCCCAGCACTAAGGAGACTGAGGCAGGAAGAGCACTGCAAATTTGAGGCCAGAGTGAATTACGTATTAGGGCCATTGGTTTAGCTCAGCACCATAAGTACCTGTCAGGCAAGCATGAGGTCGTGAGTTCAGTTCCCAATACGAATACCCAATCAATTCCCAAAAACAAAACAACAACAACAACAAATCCCATACTAAATTCCATATTGAGACCTTACAAACAAACAAACAAAAACTGATTTGTACTTGCTGACATCACCACTCATTTCATTTCATTTTAAAATTAAGTGATTAGAAAATTGAGTTTTACCACGTGTGGTGGCACACGCCTGTAATCCCAGCACTGAGGCAAGAGGATTGTTGTGAGTTAGAGACCAGCCTGGGCTACAAAGTGAGTGCAAGGCCAGCCTGAACCACATAGTGAGACCCTGGCTCAAAAGAAAGAAAAAACTGAGCTCACAGTAATGAACACTTATCCAAAATTTTAGTGTTCATTTAAAGCTCTTTTTTTTCCCCCTTGAGACAATGTTTTGCTGTGTAGCCCAGAGTGGCCTAAAACTCATGGTGATCCAGCTGCTTCCACTTCCCAGTGCTGGGAACACAGGCATGTGCCAACACTCCCAGCTAACGCTTAAATTTTATCATTGACAACAAATACTGTTGGTTGTGGTTTTTGAAGCAACAAGCTCATGATGCTCATGTTCAGCGTTCATATTGTGGTAACCATAGCTTAAGCAGCTGCTTCAGTAAAGTTGCCCTTCAAATGGGGGGAGGTTTGGGGGGGTTGGTACTAGGGATCAAACTCATGACTTTGTGCTTGCCAAGCAGGTACTTGTGCTGCTGAACTAAATCCCTGACCCTTTTCAAATATTTGTATAAATGGTTTTTCTTCAGACAGCCATTTTACTTCAGTATGCAACAGAAATACTTTATGCATGTTTCTATTGTGCTATACAAAATATTAAAAGCCTGAGTTGTGGGTCACAATTTAATGTAGTTTTTACTTCATAGCCAGGCGTGACCAACCTGGGCTACAAAGTGAGTTCAAGGCCAGCCTAAACTACATAGTGAAACCCTGTCTCAAAAATAAAAAGAACATTTTTAAATGATACTGGCTCAGACCCCTACCACCACGCAACTACAGTATAGAATAAAGAGATCCTAGCCAGGTGTGGTGGTGCACGTCTGTAATTCCAGCACTCGGGAGGCTGAGGCTAGGCAGGAGGATTGTTGCAAGTTCAAGACCAGGCTGGGCTGCACAGTGAATCAAGACCACCCTGAACTGCATAGCAAGACCCTGTCTCAAAAAGACAAAAAAAAGAATAAAGTGATTCTAATAATCCACTGCCTTGATTCATGTTGCATTAGCAACAGTTTCACTCAGTATCGCTCTTACACCATTAGTGCAAATGTTAGCATACCGAAAAAAGTATGTGACATCTTAATAGTGCCATTGAAATAGTTTTGACCTCTCTAGTCCTCTTGAATCAGCAAAGCGCACTTTGAGAATTAGTAGTCTAGACACAAAATTTCAAATAGCCATGTAGTGAGGAACATAAGAATCCTTTCACAAGAGAGTTAAGTGTTCTAAGATTGGAGAGGACAAAAGGTTTTATATACACAAGTAAAAAAAATGGAGCATCTTTGAAAGTTTTTTTTCTTGCAGTAGAGTGGTACTGGGGATTAAACCCAGACCCTTAGCACTGAGCTATATCTGGAATTACAGACATGTGTTACCACACTTGGCTTGATACTGGCTATGGGGAGGGGGATATTGCCTTTTAAAAGTAATGTTCCAAAAAAAGGGTAATGTTTCAGTAAGTGGGAAAAAAATATTAACAGATCATAAATTTGTATGACTTAAGTTATTTAAATAATCCTAGTACTCTGGGAGGCTGAGGCAGTATGATCATAAGTTTGAGGCTAGCCTAGACAATGTAGCAAATGTGTGTGTGTCTACATAAAAAATTAATAATTGCTGGAGATACAGCTCTGTGCAAAGGCCCTGGGTTCAGTCCACAATTCAGCCCCCTCCAAAATGCAGGAATTTCTCTTTTTTTCCTTCAGTACTAAGTGACAAAGAAATGTGTAGTTCTTTGACCCAGTGATAAATAGAAATTAAAAGTAGGCCAAACAAGGCATGGTGATACATGCCTATCATCCCAGCACATGGAGGACTAAAGCAGGAGAATCACTAAGGCCAGACTAGAATACATATTGAGTTCAAACCACCCTGAACTATGTAGTGAAACTCTGTCTCCAAAAAAATTAATAAATAAAACTAGGCCAAGCTGAGTTAATTAGAAATAGTATAGGTAGTAAGACAGTGCTAGGCTCTCAAAGGAACCAATCCAGAAGACCAATTACAACTGTGAGGGAGACAGACACCTCCACTACAGGCCAAATCTCAAGACAAAAGGTAAAACAAATAGCCATACGTGGAGTATAAACCTCAGGGATTGACATTCTAAATAGGTATTACCTTGACACCTTGATCATGTTGAAAAAGCCAGAAGAAGCCAGTAATCCAGACTTCCATAGGCAGAGACCCTGTTCACACTTACTACATGATTTACTTTCCTATTGGATCCTGATTTAATCAATCTTACCTGAGCAGTTATACTCAATCTTGTTTGTTGACCATAATTCTGTCCCACCTCATACCCTCCTTGGGAGTTCCCATTTTTCCCCACTTTGGACCCATCTCACCTTGTGGTTTTGCCCTATAAAAAACGCTAGGAAAGGCAGGATCCTCAGCAACCCACTCGGGACCCCTTCTGTCTGTCTCTTGGACAGAAGCTTTCTTTCCCTCAATAAATATATTTTGCTCTTATAAAAATAGACAAAAAAACAAGACAGAGAGAGACACAACAGACTACGGGCTTGAGCTTGAGGAGAAGGCCTATTGGAGATGTGGGCCTTAACAGAGTATCAAGCTGCCCCATTAACAAAAGGAAAGGGACCAGCTTTTATGAGTTGCTGGGGTGGTCTAGGGTTTGATAATTTTACATTGGGTCATGAGTATGGAATTTTTTTTAAAGAAACTTCTTTTTGTTTGTTTTGTTCTTTGTTTTGATTGAGACAGAATTTTGCTATGTATTTCAGGTTGACTTCAGACTTGCAGTGTGAGCCTCCTACCTCAGCCTCCCAGGTGCCTGGATTACAAGCATGTCCTGCCTTGCCTGGCACTTGGCCTGGTTTTACTTGTTTGTTTTTTGAGAAAGGGTCTTACTCTGTAGCCCAGGTTGGCCTGTAATTTATAGTGAATCTTTTGCCTGAGCACTTCAGAGTGCTGGGATTAAGGGCCTGCACCACACCTAGCTCTATCTCTTTACATTTAGTAAGTAACCAGAATTATGGATTGAGGCTCAAAGTCTCTCTTTCTTATTCCCATGAGCAGCCCTGTTCTGCTTCACTGAGAGCCTCCTACATGCCAGGCAAGTATTTTTACCTCTGAACTACATTTATAGCGCATATACACACCGTTTTTGTCTGTTTGGTTTTGGTTTTTGTGACAGGGTCTCACTATGTAGTTCAGGCGGGCCTTGAACTCACTATGTAGCCCATACTGTCCTCAAACAGCAATCCTCCTGCCTCGGCCTGCTGAGTGCTGAATTTACAGGTGTTCACTACCACATTCAGCCCTTTTCCAGTTTTTCGAGACAGGATTTCATTATGTAACCCAGGCTGGCTTTGCACTCCCAAGGCAGTCCTCCTGGCTCAACCACCCAAGTACTAGAATTACAACATCACCACATCTGGCTATGGTTAATAATTTTAATAATCCAAAAGGGCTTAATGTTTACGTAGCTTCATAATGACCCATGTGTTATATAGTAATTTTGCTGTGTTGCTTGTTTGATAGAGACTAATATAAAATTAAAATAATCTTTAGCATGTTACCATATGGAAGAAGATAGCTAAAATTAAAAATCAATGGTGGAAAATTCATAAAATAAAAAATTTTCTTGTGAATACATATTAGATCTGATGCCTGATAATGTTCTTTGTTTCAGGAAAATATCTAAGACAAAAGAGAATTGACTTCCAGCTTCCCTATGACATCCTCTGGCAGTGGAAACACAATCAGGTACAACCTGTATTATCAGGTTTCATTCTTAGGTGGTTAAGGGGTAGAGGCCACAGAGAACAAGTCTTTTCCTCTTTATTGGTACATTTTTGTCTTATAAAATATTGAAAAGTGTCCCTGTGAAGGTTAGAGACTAAGAGAAATGAATTTGCATCCATATTTAATGTGACTTATTTGTCATCTCATACTGCAAAATAAAAGTTCCTGCTTCCCTAGGCAACCTTCTATTGTTATTCCTGGCTTTTATTTTGGCAAAAAAAAAAAAAAAATACAGATTTTGTTCTATAAGAATTCTGTTTGATGCAGGTCTCAGGAGAATTTAGATGTATTACACTATGAAATTTTAGGCTTTGTTTTTGTTGGCTTGTTCCCATCAGTTTGAAATCTGTTTTTCACATAAAAAAGACACATTACTACCAGAAGAATTAAGGAAACATTTCTTTACTTTTAAAAGACCTTTTTTTTTAAGTATGTGTTTGTAGTATATCATAATTGCATTCATTGTAGGGAATTGGTACACTTTTATAACACATCTTAATCCTTTTTACCTGCTTAGCTCCCTCCCCACTAAAAGGCCCTAAAAGACCTTTAAATATATTACCTACTAAAAAGTAGAAAGATCCTGTATTCTCTTCCTTGCACTCCTACTTGAAAAGTTTTCTCCAGTGATTTGTGTATTAAGTTATATGGCTCCTAGGTTTGAAACAACATTGAAAACAACCATCAGGTAATAGAAGTGCTGGTACAAATGGAGTAAACAGGCTTTTCAATTTTTTCAAAATACTACCAAAGTTTATCTTTAGAAAGCCAAAAGCAGTTGATATTCCCATTGACCTTTCTCCTTTGATGGCCTCTCTTTAATTCTTAAAGAGTATTCATATATTAGGTTCTTTTATCAAATTTTAACAATGATGACAGTACTTTGATCATATGAACTTAAAAATGATGGTGAGGTTATTTCCAACTGATTAATAAACAGTCTGTTTTAGTCCTAGTTGCTGTCTGTTTTGTACAGTTCTCCATGGCAAAATGCTTAGACTCTTCCTAATGTCTCATTCTCCCTTCCCCTCATGTCTTCTTGGTTAAAATGTGAGAGCTTCATTTTTCCTACCTTTTCTCTATCCTTTATTCAGTAACTTAATTGCCTTAAATAAAATTTGAAATGGGTTTCCTACAGTTCCCAATACCTATCTTTTTGATTTTATATACCTACCCAGATCATCTAAACAAAAGTCCTATGTACTTTTTGTTTGTTTTTTGGTGATGGTATGAACTCAGGACCTCATACATGATTTGTCCAAATGAATAGTTTTCACTTTTAGTGTGAGTTTTCATTTAAGTCTCTTCAACAGCTTGGTGAAAAATAAGTATCATTCAAAGTATATTTCTGTAAAATAGGTAATGCTTCTGTTGAATCAGTTTCTCATCTTTTAATTCAGTGTAAAGTGTCACACTTCGCTGGGTGTGGTAGTACACTCCTATAATCCCAGCACTTGGGAGGCCAAGGCAGGAGAATCGTTTGCAAGTTCAAGACCAGCCTGGGTTACAAAGTGAGCCACAGCCAGCTTGAACTGCATAGCAAGACTCTGTCTCAGAAAGACCAAAAAAAAAAAAAAAGTGTCACACCTACAGTTTCTCTGAATTGTATCCAGCCCAGAAAATCTTATAAATATTTCATATATGAAAGATCTACCAAAGGAATAGTGCATATGTATAGTTTCCTATATTTTTAAGGATTGATACCACTGTCTGGCATTTGAATTTTAACGCTATCTCAAGATTTTTCTTTCTCTTCTAGCTGTACAAAAAGCCAGATGTCCCACTGTATAAAAAAATCCGTTCAAGTAAGTAACTTGGGAGCTATTTTTTCTGCCTCCATATCACCAGTGTTTTTATCCACAGTTGAAAAATTACCTGGATGTTCACAAATTATTTTTACTGTCCTCTCAAGATGTCTACGTCGATGTCAAGCCCCTTTCTGGTTATGAGGCTACCACCTGTAACTGTAAGAGGCCAGATGATGATACCAAGAAGGGCTGTGTGGATGACTGCCTCAATAGGTACTGTAATTGATTCCTCTAAGCATAAGTTCAGTCTTTTTTTTTTTTTTTTCCTTCGGGGATCGAACTCGCAACCTCACACATGCCAGTCAGGCACTTAGGCCACTGAGCTAAATCCCTAGCCCCTACAAGCTTATTTTATGTCCCTGGATTCTAATCTGCCTCCTACAGTACTTCTAAGGCCTAAGGAAAGTTATTTAACCCCTTTGATAAAAATAATACTTCTGGGCTGGAGATTTAGCTCAGTGGCCTAAGCGTCTGCTTGGCAAGTGCGAGGTCTTGAGTTCGATCCCAGGTACCAAAAATAATAATACTACTACTACTAATAATAATAATAATACTTCTGCCAGGCAGTGGTAGCATATACATGTAATCCCACCACCTGGGAGGCTGAGGCAGGAGTGTCATTTTGAGTTCTTAGGCCACCCTGGGCTGCATAGTGAGTTCAAGGCCAGCCTATACTACACAGTGAGACTCTGTTTCAAAAACAAAGAAAGAAATATAAATAATACCTTCTTAATCATATGATAGCATATCCCTGTAATCCCAGACTTTGCAAGGCTGGTCAAGGAGATCACAAATTCATACCCAATCTGAAAAATTTAGTGATTTATCGAGACCCTGTCTCAAAATTAAAAAGGTTGAAGATGTACTTCCGTGTGAAATCCCTGGGTTCAATTTCCAGTACCACAATAATAATATTTATTTTTGAGGGGTTTGTGAATTAAATGTTCATAGGATTATATGACATAATGTTCACGAATTATTAATAAACACAAGTTTAGCTGGGCATGAAAGCATACCTGTAATCCCAGCATTTGGGAGGTTGAGGCAGGGGGATCAACAGGAGTAAGAGGCCAGCCTGAGCTACATAGTGAGACCCTGCTCAAAAAAAACAAAAAAAAAACCCAAAAAACAAAAACACCACCAACAAAAAATTTTAGGTACCTTCCTAGTTCTCAGTAGATGTGTAGCCCTAATGAGGCAGAGAAGTGATAGTGAAAATAAAATGGAGGGGCATGATGTATTCTGGAGGAAAACTGATGATAAACTCCAGGCATTTAGAGGATGTATGACGATTGAGTCATTAGTGCTAATAAGATGGTAGTACTCTTGTCGGAGCTACAAAATCTGGGGTGGGTGTGTGTAAAACGGTGTATCACCATGTAATTCAGGCTGGTTGTGGCACATGCCTATAAACTCAGCACTTGAGAAACTGAAGAGGACTGCCATGAGTTGAAGGTCAGCCTGAACTACATCATTAGACCTTGCCTAAAAAAAAAAAAAAAATGAAGCATCTCTCATTTAGGTATACTTATACGTTAGTTCTGTTTTTGAGACAGGATCTTACTGGTAAAAGCTATCCTTGAATTCTTGGGCTCAAGCAATCCTCCAACGTTAGCCTCTCAAATAGGCACACATCACTGCACCTGGCTCTGGTTTGGTTTGGTTTGGTTTTTTGAGATAGGATCTCACTGTGTAACCCAGGCTGGCCTGGAACTCAGGGTGATCCTGCTGCCTCATGAGTGTTGAGATTACAGGTATGCACCATCATGTTCAGCTCTGGCTCTTTTTCTGTGGAGTTTTTTTTTGTGTGTGTGTTTTTTAAGAGTAGGAAGAATTTATTGAAAGAAAAAAGTTTCTAAGAGGGACAGAAGGAGGCCTGGAAAGTGGGTTGCCCACTGACCCCACTTCTCAAGGGTGTTTGTTTAGCAAAATCATGAGGTGAGGTGGGCTCAAGGTGGGACACTGTAGTCTGCTAGTTTCTTGGGTAATAGTGAAGTCCCAGGGTAGTTATGGGGTGGGACAGGTTTTTTCCTCAGAGCTTGAGTTGGGGTGTGGTGTATCCAGGAGTCCACGCCTGGTACCGTGACAGCTGATGGCATTGACAGGATCACAGTGTATGATCTTTCCCAAGTTGGTCCTAGGGAAAGAGATGATAAGGGAGAGACTTTATTAGTACTAAGTCTCTGGGGTAGAATATAGAATTTTCCTTCTCTTTAGGCTGAGCTTCTGTTAGGTGTGAAAGAGTCTGTTAGAATTTAACCAATGAGATGACATCCTTCAGTAAGGCATCTGTTTCTCTACCAATCATTGATGAGAAAAAGGTGTCCATAAAAGCATACACTACCATGCCCAGCTCTGGCTCTGTATTTTATTTTTTTTGTTATGTTTTTAGCAGGGTTTTTTGAACCACTATGTGGTTCAGGCTGGCCTTGAACTTGCAGCAGTCCTCTTGCCTCATCCTCCAAATGTTGAGACTAGAAGCATGTGCAACCACACCCAGCTTATATTTTAGTGGGGTTTGTTTGTTTGTTTGGTACTAGGGATTGAACTCGTGACCTCACACCTGCTAGGCAGGCACTTACGCTGCAGAGCTCAATCCCCGGCCCGTGTTTGGTTTTTTGAGACAGGGTTTCACTATGCATTTCAAGCTAGCCTTGAACTCACTTTGTAGTCCAGGCTGACCTCAAACTCAGTCCTCCTGCCTCCTGCGTGATGGGATTACAAGCATGTGCCACCACACCCAGAATATTTTAGTTTTTTAATACACGTAAAATTTATTTTTGTGTTCAAGGAGTTAATGAAAACATTGCTGCAATATTATGACTGGGATATTAATTAAAACCATGAGAGTAGATGACTCCAAGAAAAGACCATCAAGGAATGTGCCATAGAATGAGAAGAAGAAAAGGTTCTCTCTCCAAAAAAAGATAAGAATTATTACTGAGAAAGTAGGAAATCCGGCCAGGCATGGTGGTGCATATCCATCATCCCAACACTCAGAAGGCTGAGACAGGGGAATCAACACCAGTCCGAAGGCACTCTTAGACTATATAGCAAGACCCTGTGTCAGAGAGAGAAAGGGAGAAAGAAAGAGAAAGCAAGTTAGCTGTGGTGGCACATGCTGTAAACTCAACACTTGGGAGGCTGAGACAGGAGGATTGTTACAAGTTTGAGACCAGCCTGGGCTACAAAATGAGCTCATGGCTGGCCTGAACTGCATAGCAAGACCCTCTGTCAAAAAGACCAGAAAAAAAATAGGGAGAGAGAGATGGATGGATGGATGGATGGATGGATGGATGGATGGATGGATGGATGTTGGGAAATTCACTCTGAAAAGAAAACCAAAAATAGAGAATATTTTCAGGAGGCGTGTTCATCAGTATTCATGTAGGAAAGAAGGCATCAACAAACTAGTTAGGTGAGGTGGTACATCCCTGTAATTCCAGCACTCTGGAAGGCCAAAACAGGAAAATCAAAAGTTTCAGCTCAGCTTGGCCAACATAGTGAGACTCCATCCCAAAATAAATGAAGAAAGAGCTGCTGATGTGGCTCAGTGTCAGTGCACAGGCCCTGGGTTCAATCCCTAGCGCACCACACGCACACACACACACACCCCAAAAACTAAAAGGAGTGTTGGGGTTATTGCTTAGTAGTACAGTATTGGCATACTAGAGGCCCTGTGTTCTAGTCCCAGCACTGAAATTAATTAATGTACTTAAAGGTAAATATGGTTGGGCCGGGGATTTAGCTCAGTGGCTTAAGCGCCTGCCTGGCAAGCGTGAGGTCATGAGTTCGATCCCCGGTACCAAAAAAAAATATATATATGGTTGAAATAGCAGTAAAGCAGTTCTTCACAACTGAAGTTGATTGCCTTAGAATAAGCCAGTGGATACTCTGTCTGCATTCTACTCATGTATGATTTGACATTATGCTATTTAGAATTCCTTTAGAGTAAGAGTGGGATCCTGGGATATAGCTCAATGACACAGCATCTGTCTGAAAAGCTTGCGGTCATGAGTTCAATTCCTGGTGCCAGGAAAAAAAAAATAGAATAAGAATGGGATTTTTCAGAAAAATAAACTAGAGAGCTCTGGGAAAAGTTTTGGTTTTTGTCTCTGAAATTTTTCTTACTTTTTGTTTGTTTTCTTTTTCCTCTTCTTCCTCTTCCTCTTTTTCCTTGAAATAAAGTAGATTTAGGGGGGAAAGGTTTTATTTTTGTGGCTTTGTTTTTTTGTTTTTTGAGACAGGGTCTCAGTATGAAGTTTAAACTGAGCTTGAATTCACTGTATATCACAGGCTGGCCTTAAACTCACTTGCCAATTTATTCTCCTGCCTCAGCCTCTCGAGTCCTGTGGTTACAGGTGTAACACCATACCTAGCTAGTTTTGAATAATGTATCATTTTAATCTTAGTGATTTGGCTACTTTTATTAGAATAAAACTGTTTCAGCTGTGCATGTTGATGAACACCTTACTCCCAGTAGCCACAGGCTGAGACAGATGGATTGTGTGTTCAAGCCCAGCTTGGGCAACTTAGTGATTTAGCAAGACTGTGATTCAAAAAAATAAAAATTTTAAAAGACTATGGATGTATCTCAGTGCAAAAAACCTTGGGTTTAGTCCACAGCATCAGAAGAAAAATTATTTCTCCTCACTTTAAAAATTCTTGTAAAGAAAAAGATGGGTACAACCCAATCTGGATACCCCAGTTTTCAGGAGGTTGAGACAAAAGATCATGAATTTGAGGCCAGCCTGAGCCTACATAGCAACTTGGGCAACTCTGTTAACCACAGTAAAAGAAAATGAGTAAAGTATATATTATGTAAATTGAAGTAAAATTATTTCATTTCTTTCTAGAATGATATTTGCTGAGTGTTCCCCCAATACCTGCCCCTGTGGCGAACAGTGCTGTAACCAGAGGATACAGAGGCATGAATGGGTGCAATGTCTAGAACGGTTTCGAGCTGAGGAAAAAGGTTGGGGAATCAGAACAAAAGAACCCCTAAAAGCTGGGCAGTTCATCATTGAATACCTTGGGGAGGTTGTCAGCGAACAAGAGTTCAGGTATAGTAGTAAATATTAATAACACCAATAAAATTATAAAGATACAAGAATAGAAAGAATAAAATACTTGAAATTTACCTTCAGTTTAATGCTTTGCTTTCAATCATTTCTCTCCTCAGGAACAGGATGATTGAGCAGTACCATAATCACAGTGACCACTACTGTCTGAACCTGGATAGTGGGATGGTGATTGACAGTTACCGCATGGGAAATGAGGCCAGATTCATCAACCACAGCTGTGACCCAAATTGTGAAATGCAGAAATGGTAAGCAAGCAGAAAAAGGAGAAGCACAGTAGAAGGCATTGAGAGCAGCAAGAGATGATCTCTCCATAATACCTTATTCACCTTACACAAAACATCTCAGGCAATTCACAGTTATACCTCGTCATTTAGGCAAAGTAAGCACCTGCTGTTTCTTCAACTCATTCTAACTACTTTCAGAAAAATATAGTAATAAAAGTAATACCTATATCTAATATTTATTGACTGCTTATCATGTGCTACACACTATATTACATGAATCATACCAGTTCAACCAGTCTGTATTGCAAATTTATTACATGCTTAGTGGATTCGTCACAATAAGAAATAAAAATAAGTGAAATATGAGGTTCAGGTCCCTTCACTTAAATGATTAGAATTGAATTGAGAAGGAAAAAAATGTTAACAAACAATGGACGGGGGAAAGCAGCCACAGTGCTTGTAATCTCACCATTTGGGAAACTGAACCAGCATTATTACAAGTTTGAGTCTCAAATGGAGAACTTAATAAAACTCAGTCTCAGAAACTAAAAAGGTCTGAGTTTGTATCTCAGTGCAAAAGCCCCTGCAATCAGCATGCGCGCGCGCGCGCACACACACGCACACACCCCAAGTATGGAGGCATACACTGCAATCCTGAGGAGAGAAGCTGAGGCCTTTAACTCACCATGAGTTAAAAGGCCAACCTGAACTACATAGTGAGACCCAGTCTCAATCCAGCCCCTCTTCCCAAATAAGTAAAAAGGTGAGCCATAGCCCAATCAGGTTTTAAGAAAGAAATTTGGAATTAATTTTTTCTTTGGTTTCAACTCTTAGTGCTATAATTTTGTTTTGTTGGTCTTTTTTTTTTTTTTTTTTAATCGGTCGCGGGGATCGAACTCATGATCGTGCACTTGCAAGGCAGGCACTTATGCTGTTGAGCTAAATCCCCAGCCCTTTGTTGGTCTTTTTAAGACAGAGTTTCACTATGCAGTGCAGCCTGGCCTTGAACTCAGTGATCCTCCTGCTTCAGCCTCCCGATTGCTGGGATTATAGGCATGAGCCACCATGCCTGGCAGTTTAGTTTAGTTTAATTTTTGTTTTGTTTTGTTTTGTTTTGTTTTGTTTTGTTTTGTTTTGTTTGGGACAGGGTCTTGTTATGTACTTCCAGCTGGCCTTAAACTCACTATGTAGCCCAGACTGGCCTCAACTATAGTCCTTTCGCCTCAGCCTCCAAGTGCTGAGATTATAGGCATGTGCCACCATACCTAGTTTGTCTTCCTTAAAAATTACAAGACTGGGAATGTCGTTTATTGGCAAGTGTGAAGTGGTGAGTTTAAACCCTAGTGCCACAAGGAAGAGAAATCCCAGCCTTTACATTTGTTCTTTCTTCCCATCATAGGTCTGTTAATGGCGTATATCGGATTGGATTGTATGCACTTAAAGATATGCCAGCTGGAACTGAACTTACTTATGATTACAACTTTCATTCCTTCAATGTTGAGAAACAGGTAATAATAAATCCAAGAGCAATGTTGCATTTTATCATTGGCAGTATATTTTGGAAATTTTTTTTTTTTTTGAAGGAGTCTCACTATGTAGCTCAGGCTGAGCTTGAACTCTTGAACTCACTATGCACCCAGGCTAGCCTCAAACTTGTAGCAGTCCTTTTGCTTCAGCCTCTCAAGTGCTGGAATTACAGTCATCTTACAAAGTTATATAATATAATACTGACTTTGAGTAAACATACCGAATTACTTTGTTTTTGAGACGCGGTTTTAGGGGCCAGGGATATAATTCCTTGATACAGCACCTGCCTGGCAAGTAGGAGGTTGTGAGTTCAGTTTCTAGTACAAAAAAAAAGAGAGAGGGTTTTACTGTGCAGTTCAGGCTGGCTTCAAACTAGCAGCAACCCTCCTGCCTCAGCCTCCTGAGTGCTGGGATTACAGGGATGCACCGCTACTCCTGTCCTAACATTGTTAAATTGGAGTCACTGAGAAGTACATGGGAGAAGACAGTTTTTCATTCTCTACTCCACCTATCTGGGAAATATGTGTCAGTTATTGTTTCAAAAATCTGAAGAAACTACCCTGTCACTTTTGTTTCTTGGTCTGTTCTTTTTTGGTGAAGAAATATTACTTAAATTTACTTTTCCTACTGGGTGTGATGGTGCATGCCTGTAATCCCAGCATTTGGATGGCTGAGGCAGGAGGATCACAGCGAGTTCAAGGCCAGCCTGAACTGCATAATGAGACCCTGTGCTAAAAACAAAACAAAGTTTAATTTTCTTTACTACTCCAGTCAAAGTAGTTTCTATTTTATTCAGATTCCTTGATTCATATATAACTTGGGTGTCCAAATTAGCAGTCATCCTCTTTGATCTTGTGGGTTTTTTTAAAAATTAAGTTTATTAGTACATTTTAGGTATACATAATGATCACATTCATCATAGGGAATTTGTACCTGTATGTGATATATCTTGATTCTTTTATTTCCCCACCACCACTGTTTTTTCTTCAATCCCTCTTCCCCTATTTACAAAAGCTTTGTTTCCATTTTTTCCTTCTCTGAACTTACAAATAAGGCTACAGGCTTAAAAAATAATTATTTTTCCCTTAAAAGCAACTTTGTAAGTGCGGCTTTGAGAAATGTCGAGGAATCATCGGAGGCAAGAGTCAGCGTGTGAATGGACTTACCAGCAGCAAAAGCACCCAGCCTGTGTCTACTCATAAAAAGTCTGGACGGTCAAAAGAAAAGAGAAAGTCTAAACACAAGCTCAAGAAAAGGGTGAATAATGATCTCATGGCTTTTCCTGGAAGCTGCTCATGAGCTGCTTTGTGGCACTTACTAGAATGAGGGGACTATTGAATGGTGGCAGTTTAAGAGTGGTTTAAATATTCTTGGAGATGATTTCTGATTGATTTTTTTCTATCATCTGTATACCTATGTGTTTTAGAGAGGACATCTTTCTGAGGAACCCAGTGAGAATATCAATACCCCGACAAGATTGATCCCTCAATTACAGATGAAGCCAATGTCCAATCGAGAAAGGTAAAAAAGGAGATTTTCTTATCTGAGTTCTTTTTAAATTATGCAATTTACTTGTCAGTTTAAAAAAGGAGGGGCCGGGGATTTAGCTCAGTGGTTTAAGTGCCTACCTGGCAAGTGTGAGGTCGTGAGTTTGATCCACAATACTAAAAAAAACAATGCCACCCTCCTTAAAAAGTTATTAAATTTGTTACCATTGATTCATTTTATTTTGTACAGGAGGTCTGAAGCCCAGGTTTTAGAGGACCTGCGTCCTTGGATAGGGAAAAACACTTGTGTCTTGTTTTTGTTGTTTGTTTGTTTGTTTGTTTGTACCAAGGATTGAACTCATGATCTTGTATTTTGCCAGGCAAGCACTTATACCACTAAGCTAAACCCCCAGCCTTAATTTTCTTTATATTTCTTGATTTCAAACTGAAATTAGGTATTTCCTTCAAATATGACTGTAGGGAAAATATGTGAGTGTGTGTTTAGAAAGAGAGACAAACCAAGCATGGTGGTGTATGCCTATAATCCAGCTTTCAGAAGGCTGAGACAGAAGGATCTTTGTGAGTTTGAGACCAGCCTGAGCTACAAAGTGAGTTCAAGGCTGGCCAGAACTGCGTAACAAGACCCTGACTCAAAAAGACAAAAAAAAAAAAGACAAGAGCGGGTTTTGGTGAAGGGGTAACAGAATTGGACACTACTTTACTCAGAAGGCTGAGGCAAGAGAATCACCACAAATTCTTTTTTTTTTTTAATAATTTTTTTAAAGAGCATAAAACAAAACAAAACAATAAAGGGTAGCAACAATACAGTATTCCAAGGAAAAAAGAAAAAGAACAGCAACAAAAAAACCTAAGAAATTATTACTTGACAAATTACATACTGACTTCTTGGAAATAGTTGTTCAAATTACAAAGTTAAAACATGTAAAGTAGACATTCAAACAGTCAGACTGTTAACGGTTCTGCTCCATGATCTGACAAAATCAGCAATATGGTCATCCATCTTACCCACTCAAATGTACATGCAATTATCTCAAAAGGGTAAAATTAAACACAACAGGGCCGGGGATTTAGCTCAGTGGCTTAAGTGCCTGCTTTGCAAGCACGAGGTTGTGAGTTCGATCCCCGGTACCAAAAAAAAAAAAAAAATTAAACACAACAAAACAGAGCAAAGCAGATCACAAGAAAGCAATGTAAGAGACAAAAATTTCAAAACTAGACAATCGGAGATATTCACTATCATATTGACTCTTGTTTTCTTCCAAGTAGTTGTCCATATTGTCACAGGGAATTCACATGAAACAACCTAGTATGGAATTGATCTGAGCAGGACGAGGAGGGCATTTCAGGTCTTCAAGACCAGACAATAGGGAAGCCAAGAATGGCTGTCATAGTGTCTCTCATTCTCCTGAAAACAGCTGTCCATACCTTAATGTGTGTTGAACTTAAACAAGGCAAAGCAAGCTAAGATCACTTTGAACAAAAAGTGATAGTTTTGCTGGACTTCACATCATGACATTATGGAATCAGCACTGGGTATTGTAGTGTCTCTTTTTCTTCAAAGTAGTTGTTCATTTCAACATGTGTTATATAGTTGGTTCTCGTAAACT
>PVJX010035602.1:0-18129 GCA_004027295.1 Dolichotis patagonum | reverse complement strand
AGAAATTATTAAGGAAAACTTCCCAAACATAGAAAAAGGAAATGATATGCAGATGTATGAAGCATACAGAACTCCAGCCACCTACAACCAAAACAGAGCTACACCCAGACACATAATAATCAAGATCCCAGAAATTCAATATAAGAACAGAATATTAAAAGCCATCAGAGAAAAGAAACAGATCACCTATAAAGGAAAAACCATCAAAATCATGGCAGATTTCTCAACACAGACCATCAAGTCAAGAAGAGCTTGGAGTGAAATAATTCAAGCCCTGAAGGAGAACAACCTCCAGCCCAGATTGATGTATCCTGCAAAACTCTCTCTAGAAATTAATGGAGAAGCAAGATGCTTCCATGACAAAGAGGAACTGGGACAATTTGTGACCACCAATTCAAACCCTACAAAAAATACTAAAGGACATTTTAGAGAGAGAGAAAAAGAATATGAGCATTTCAGGAACAGGGGCAGAAAAGCCTCAGTGAATGGGGCAGACAGTGGAGTGGAAGAGAAAAATAGACTACCAATGGCACATAATAGAATAACAGAAATGAAGCAGAGAAGATTGGCTATAATCTCTAGTACAGAGGGCCTCCAAATACTCTGAGAAACACAGGTAGAGTAGATGAGGAGATAGGGTCCATTGAGATGCTCTATATAGGGAGGCAGTGGGACCCAAAATAAGCAGTGCACTCTATGGGAGTGAAAGGGAGGAATTGTCTAAAAAGGAAGGCAGAAGATACTGTTAATGGGGTAACAAGATTTAAAACCTACATTGTTCTCATCACTCTGCTTGGATGGATTACATGCTGTTCCAGTCTGTCTACTTACACTAGACTTGAGGACATGGTCAGCTATCCCAAAAATAAGAGGACATATTATGGTAATCATTCTTAATTTCCTATCAACTTAATCTGAAGCCCTGTATAACTTATACTGTCTTAGTATGATTGATCTTATTTGAATCTGGTTTGTTAGATTGCTATTTTGTATTGACTGATTTTATTCAAATCTGTTATGATTGATAGCATCAAGTCTAAGATTATAGGCAACTACACTGAAGGTGACAAGATTCACTAAGATACCCACTATGGTTTGATTATTGCCTGCTTTTGAAGTCTTATAATATCTCCAATGCTTCGTTTTTATTAATGTTGTTATACACTGCTGAAACATCATAGTAACCATTGTAGATCACCTTGTATTGTGGTTTTATATGACTTGTTGCTTCATGATTTTCTAGGAATTGTTTTGTTTTGTCTTGCTTTGTTTTGTTTTTTCCTCTAATACAGAAAGGATAGATATACATGTAGAGACTCATGCATGTGTAGAGCTTATAAACAGTTTACAAGAACCAACTATATAATGCATGTCGAAATGAACAACTACTTTGAAAAAAAAGAGACACTACAGTCCCAGTGCTAAATCTGTAATGTCATGATGTGAAATGCAGCAATACTATCATTCTTTGTTCAAAGTGATTTTAGCTTGTTTTGTTTTGTTTAAGTTCAACACACATGAAGGTATGGACAGATATTTTGAGGAGAATGAGAGACACTATGAAAGCCATTCTTGACTTCCCTATTGTCTGGTCTTGAAGACCTGAAACACCTTCCTCATCCTGTTCAGATCAGTTCCATACTATGTATGTGACAATATGGACAACTATTTGGAAGAAAACAAGAGTCAATATGATAGAGAGTGAATATCTCCTATTGTCTAGCTTTGAAATTTATGTCTTACATTGCTTTCTTGGGACCCACTTTGTTCTGTTTTGTGGTGTTTAATTTTACCCTTTTGATATAATTGCATGTATGTTTGAGTGTGTAAGATGGATGACCATACTGCTGTTTTTGTCAGATCGTGGAGAACTGTTAACAGTCTCACTGTTTGAATGTCTACTTTGCATGTTTTAATTTTGTAATTTGAACAACTATTTCCAAGATGTCAGTATGTAATTTGTCAAGTAATGATTTCTTAGTGGTTTTATTTTGTTGTTGTTGTTGTTCTTTTCCTTTTTTCCTTAGAATTCTGTATTGTTGCTACCCTTTATTCTGTTTTGTTTAGGGTTTTTTTTCTCTTTAAATAAAATTTTAAAGAAACACACTTATTCCATCATTTTTGCCATTTTCTGAAGCAATTTGAAAAGTCCTCTTTATGAGTGTCTTAACATTTGTGATTAAAACTATGGTGAAAGTCATCAAGTGCCATCTAAATGAAAAAGCAAGCTTTAAAACCACTATTATGTGTCCTTATCTACCTTATTTAGAGCCAGGGCACTATATATCTCCTGGCTCTTCCCCAAAGTCAAAATAGTTATGAAAGACAAATGTTTTTAATTTATTTAGGATACTGAGGCAACCATGATAGCACAACTAAAGTCACTAAGAGGACAACTAAAGTCACTTCTAGAACTGTTCCCAAAAGTGGCAGGAATGATGGAATAAGTGTGTTTCAAGTGAGGAGGAGTATTTTGAGGAGAATTCACGGCAACATGTCTTCTAATAATAAATTCTTAAAAATTATTCACAGTATTTTGTAGTCATGCCCTGTATAACTCATATAAAACCTAGTAATTTAGTTAAGACACTTCTTAGCACAGAGTTCATAATATGAACCTTCATTAACCCAGGTATCTTCCTACAATGGCATCTCTCTAGCATTTTTTTATTCCAATTTGTTGAAGGCCTTCAAATCCCAGTTATACTGCCTTTGTAATTTTAGACAGTACGTGGTCCCTCTGGAGCTCCAATTTTTTTACATGAAAGGTAATAAAAGGCATTGTAAAGGAGAATAAATTAGTCAATCTATATAAAGCCCTTAGATCAACTTCTGGGGCACAGGAAGTACTATCTAAACAGTAGTGAGCAAACATAGTTGTCAAACACAAATAACCAAAATGTGTTTTAATCTAAATATGAACAGCTGAATGAACTAGGCTGCATAAACAATTTAAAAGGCACATCAAAGAAATGTATCTCTGTGCTCTGCCAAGGACCAAGGACAAGTTGAATACTCATTCTTTTGACTGTCCATGCTAGATCTGAGACAGTTGCACAGCAGGTGGTGACTGATGATAATTCAGACAAAGAATTCAGGAAAGGACAAACGTCTCAGGCCTACTTTGTCATTTACTTGTTGATGATTTTGGAGATAGCATGTAACTTTACATAGCTTCAGACCCTTTCTGTAAAAGTGGAAAATGAACCAGAATAGGGGTAGTGATTCCAGAAACCTTGAAGTCTCATATGCCACCAACATTTTGTGACTTTAAATTTGTAACCTATGGAAATCTAACAATAAAAAATATGAAAAACATTCAGCGATTTAGAAATTTGCCCTTCTGTGGGTATTCTTAACTTTTAAATTTAAAGAGTTGAAGATGGGGAGAAAAGTAATCATTCTGACCCATAACCTTAAATCATTTGTCACTAGACTCATCTGTCTTCTTGAATTTTCCATTTTGAAGAGAAGCTTAGCCAGCAAAGCAAGGCAACTAACAAAGGACTATGGATCCACTGAGTGCAGACAACTGTAACATAGGTAACTGTTAAACATATGTTAGTTTCATGTGCATTCACTGTGGCATATAATTCCCAGTGCAACTGTGGGAGTTAGTTCTATCTTCATTTTATAAATATGAAATGAGGCTCCAAAAGATCAACTGATTAATTTAATGTAACAGTCTCTAGACTATGTACCCAATATTGTGTCTGTCCCACCAAAGCTGTAATTCTCCTACTCCACTAGTTTGTACTGTGAATAAAATATAATTCTAATGCAACAAAATGATTTAATAATTGACAAGATTTTGACTTACATTGTTTTAATAAATTTTAAAACCTCAATCATATTTTTAAACAAATTCTTTATATCTGTATTTTAGCAAGACAGGTGGTCATGCCAGGGATCTAGCTCAGCAGCATAAGCACCTGCCTGGCAAGTGCAAGGTCATGAGTTCAATCCCCGGTACCAAAAAAAAAAAAAAAAAGATGGGTGGTCAGATAAAAGTCAGTACCATGTACCTTCCTTCTAGGATAAATAGTCTCACCTTTCAGCTTTGCTGAATTCTGTACTAAGACCCTATGTACCTATCCCAATACTTTCTTTTCCTAGCTCCACCAACTCCTTACAAAGTGATTACACAACAGTGCTTATCAACAAAAAATGTGGATACTCACTAAATATTTAATAGTCTATAAAAATTCCCCTTAGTTTAAAGTAAAGGTACCAACCAGAATAATATAGATGTAGGTGATTCAAGGCATAGAAAATGACACCTTACTTGAAAACGTACACAATGGAAAACACTGACAAAATTGAGGATTTGTTAATGATAATGGCCTCAAACATCTGCTGTTTCCATTTATTCTAGGTCAACTGGCAGTCCTATTAAACTGACAGAGAACAAACAGCAGATCTAAATGGGACGTACAATGTATAAGTAATATATGGCACATTCAGTCTCTCATTTTTCATTTCTGTCTAGTCCACTCACTATATGGTCACATTTGACATATGACTAAATTATATTTATACCAATCATCCTCAACATAGAATCTTTGTGATGCCAATTAAAATATAAGTTGCCATTAGACTTTGGCTTTCATAGTTTGTTCTATAAAAACCTGATGTTTAATCAATTACACTAGAATATTCCATGGTGGATAAATTTGCTTGTTAGAAGACAGTAGTCCTCCTTTATGATTTTTTGTCTTATACCTTCTCATTACAATGTACTTCAATCATATAGAAAGGGATAGTAAATGAGGTTGGAGAAAGACACAATTATCCGTAATAAGGAGGTCTATTAGACTTTTCCCCACAAGGAAGATTGCACTTTTCTTGTATCTCTACCACCCCTTTAATTGTCTCCCTTTTTCTCCCTCTTTGTCAATTAGTCTGTAAAAGCGAAGACATCTGTTATGCACAAGACATCTGTTACCCACATACACCAAAGGATGTGCACATTTCTACTCAACCAGGAATAAATTTTTGTCCATATTTAAAAGTGATGGGTAGTATACCCTGAAGTATAGAAGTGCAAAAACTATCAGCTTACCAAACAAAGAACCAAATTTATTGATTTGCAATTATGTACTATTTTTGTTTAAAACAAACAAATATTGTTTGGCAAGTGGTAGTGTTTGTGCTAGATACTATTTTCAATAAATTGGTTTCCTATTACCTGTTTCCTGTTGTGAGCCTGTCTGCCAATCTACTAGCTAAGGTTAACACAAGCATGTAACACATGCCCTTGCCTCTTCTCCAAACATTTATTTGTTCTATTTGATTTTTCTAATTTTAAAGTAGGCTATCAAACATAAAAGTTTTTTTAATTTGGAAAATAACAATATGAAATATAATTTTTTTTCATCATTTGCAGACTTGCCAAAGTGAACAACTCAAGCTGACCAGTGTGCTGACTATCAGGAGGATGACACTAGAGAATCTGAAGGAAAGCCAGATAGAGCCAACGACATCAAAGACCTGCCTCCCCTTTCTAACCCTTGGTAAAGTTCTGTTTTCTCATCATGTGGTCATTCAAAGCATTTTCCTTTCTTAATGGCAAGGAAAAACAGAAGAAAGTAGTAAGCAGTATTAATAATATACGGTAATATAAATATAAACCTCGTTGGCCCAGTGAACTTTCAGTAAATATTCAGGTAGTAGAAATTCTGTTTGGTAGGCTGTACCCAAGCAAACTCAGAATGCTAAAAATATGGTAATACATCAAGTGCAAAGGGAAATTGTTTCCTTATGCAATGGGGCAATTACAGCTGTGAAGAAGGCCTCATGCTTATACTGGGAACTAGAACCATCTTGCCACAAAGGATTCTATACAGAACTGCCATCAGTTCAAATAGTGGGACTCAACTTAGGAAAAAATAGCACATCCTGAATAATAATTTTAACTATTTGGAAATTCCTCAGTCTAAAAGTGTAACAAAATAAAGTTGTAGGTTTCAGCTCACCTCTCCCACAAACTACCTAAGACTAGACAAGTCCCTCAAACTTTCCAGATCTTGAGAAGAACTCTAAAGACTCCTCCAATTTATGTCCCCTATTGTTCTGAGCTCATGACACTCAGTATAAGTAATTTCAGGATAATTTTAGCTATAACATACAAGAAGAAAGGACTAGAGTTGCAAACACAAGCAATCAAAGGATAGGTTTGTATCCTTAAATTCACATAATAGTCTCAGTTGGTAAGTGAGTCACACTGGTTTATAATCTAGCGAGCCCTCCAGTCCATATTAAAGCATAGTTGTCTTGTTCTGTATTTATCATATAAGAATGCAACAGTCTTTCCTCTATCATGAGATTTTGGAGAAATGGAGAGAGAGTAATGGAATCTTGAATCTGTGGCTTATGTTATACAGTTACCTAATCCTTTAATCACAGTGCATACAACATCACAGGACCAAAAGCCATGCAAAACAGCATCTATTTAACAAATTAATTGCTCTATACTCTATTAAGTAGAAATAAAAAAATTTCCCAATGACATCTAAAAAAGAGAAAAAAGTTTAAAAGCATCTAAAATGATGTTGTTTATTTATTTATAGTCTCAACATTGTGACAAAGTATAGAAAGGATATGTATGATGACATAATGTTAGGAAGCTTTTAGTGCAATTTAAAAATTGTTTAACAAAAAAAAAATTATCAGTTGAATGTTTAATCATCAGCATAGCTATTAGCTGAAAAGTCCGCTTTTCAAATGTGTTTCCCAAAATTACTATTAACAGCTTTGGTCTCTCAGTTTCTATAATATTGTACAAGTATGATTCAATCATAAAAGGTTACTACCTAAAGTGGTCGGTGACAAAATTATTTGTGTGGGCTGTCTTAACTTTTTTCAGAGAATGAAAATGCAGAAGAATGCTTAGAGGGAGATGACAGCCTTCAGCTTCCTATCTTTGAAAGGCAAGAATCAATGAGCAAGAAGTTGCTACCATGTGACTTCTTTCCCAAAGTAAAATCACTATGAAAGGTAAATATTTTTAATCATTTCAGGAAATTGAGGCAGCTACCACAGCACAACTAAGGAAACCGATGAAAGAAGACTTCCAGAACTGCATCAGAAAGTGGTAAGAACAATGGGCTAAGTGTGTTTGAAGCAAAGGAGGAGTTTTCAGGGTGATCCATGACAATGTGCCTTTATCTGTAGTAATTTTTTATTTAAACATTCACTATATTTTTATCATACCTCATATGATTCTGTTGCTCTTAGATACTTAAACCTTAAATTTATGTGAAATTTGGACATGGATCATCCAAATTATGGCAGTACTCAAATTTCTTTGACAGTAAGTCCTTGTTTGTTTTTGTTGTGTTTTGTCGCTATAATTAAAGAGCATTTTGCTGTATGCCAAATACAAAATAAAAGAAAGGCGGGAGAGAGAAAGATCTCTGTGCAGCAGGTTAAAGACACCATAGGATGGTGTGGTAGCAACCATATGTGCGTACCTGATACAGGATGGTGGACCAGGAAGGTTCGAGGTGAGCCTTGAGGCCTCACCTGCTCCACATGGTCCCAGCCCTTGAGGGTACCGGTCCCACTGCACCCTCCCCGCCTGCGTCCTCCAAATTGTCCACTGAGGTGAGGAAACCACGGCATCCTCAGCCTCCAGCCAGTGTGGGAATCTCCAGTGTGAGGCTGAACCCGGAGGACACTGCCCTGCCCCCCGTTTTCAATGGCTCGCGCCACCGTCACTCTCCAGCATCATTGCCGACCCCCACGCACTCCCCACCCCCACAGCACCGAGCGGGTCTGAGAAGGTTCAGTCTACTTCCTCCCCTGGACTTGCAGGTCGGGACTCTGGGCCCTGCCTGACTCCTGAGAGCCGGTGCTCACAGCTCCTCCTGACCCATCTGGGGTGACTGGCATGAGCAGGTTGTCCCGGGCTTTGGCGCCTCACTGCCTGCCCGGGCGGAGATCCCCACGCACCTGGGTACCATCTAGTGGCAACAGAGGAAGGACGCAGCCTGCTTTCACAGAATGACCTCCAGTCTGATTAGCGTCTCCCGAGCATTAAAAACTTCGTATCTCCTTAAACTAAGCATGAAGATCTCACATCCTTTGACTTACTTTAAATTTCAAAATACAATGTCTAGAAACTTACCAATACTTTGAGGTTTTAAATGTGCTTTTACATCGGCAAAAATAACCCTCTGCCCTAATGACCTTGGCGATCACTGCTCTAGCCTCAAGGATAATAGCTTTCAAAGCGTTTCTCGTTGTGTGGGTAAGAGAGATCCCTTATTTGCAACAAAAGATTCCCCCTCCAAATACTGCTAGTAAGTCATTCCAAATTATATGAAGAAAAGAAAATTTGTGAATTAAATCTTGAATACATACTACAATTCTAGTATTCATTTAGGTCCTATTGGTACTATGCTTGCTGCATTGATGTTAGCAGTGGTTGTCATCATTTTAAAAAAATGCATAAACTTGAATTAATCATTCCACTATGAATCCATGCATCAAAATGACACATTGCACTCCACAAA
Source organism: Dolichotis patagonum (assembly GCA_004027295.1). Taxonomy (NCBI): domain Eukaryota; kingdom Metazoa; phylum Chordata; class Mammalia; order Rodentia; family Caviidae; genus Dolichotis; species Dolichotis patagonum. The sequence continues at coordinate 9,613 of PVJX010035602.1, read as the reverse complement.
TATATACAATCATGATTTGTCAGTTTAAAATATTAACTTTAAAAATTAAAAACAAAAGAAGTGAAAAAAGAAAGAAAAGGAAGAAAAAAAGAATGAAAGAGAGGAAGGGAGGAAAAAGAAAGGAAAGGAAAGAAAAGCAAGGAAGAGAGGAGGGATTATAATGCCAACCTGGTAAGGCCATATATCTCAAAATTAAGCCTATCTCAAGGTAAAGGATATCTGTTTAAAGTTTGAAATGTTGAAAAGTGTAAGTATATTTTGGATTTATTTTTATTTGGTTTTTGGTTTTTGGTGTGTGTGTGTGTGTGTGTACGAGTCTTTTTTTCTCATAGATAGTGTTGATCTGGGGTTGACTGTGGATCAGAAAGTGGAGCATGAGTGTTCATCTGTCTGTGCTCCAACCTGTGTTTTGTCTCAAAATCAATGGCTACATTCCACGTGGGAATGTTGTCTCCCGTGGAAGTGATAACCTTATAAAGGGTCATTTTTAAACAATACGGAATATTCTGGAGAACTGAGAAAAGCTGAATGATAAATTAAGTCACCTGTCCCAATTTACAAAGCAAGCTAGGAGTGGCAGACTAGTTCTGGCTAACAAGGGATTTCCCTGCTCAGGGGACAGACTGCCAGGCATTCCTGACACAATGAGCTCACTCTATGCAGATATTCACCTGCCCAAAAGTCACCTGGCAATGCCTACAGCAGAACTGGGACACAGATCTTAACAGTGTATTTATCAGCCTGCACATTTGGAGTCTAGTTTATAGGACTTGGAGAAGGGTACACATTTTCAAAATTTATTTTCATTTGTGAGATGGAGTCTCTCACTGTGTTACCAGAAAAGGCCTCAAATTTGAAAGCCTCCTACCTCTTACTGCTAAATAACTGGGGCAACAGGCACACACCACAATGCCCAACCAAAAATTTTTTTTCAGTTTATCATAGATTTATATTCAATTTATTGTTCATGAAAAATAGAACCTACTCTTAAAGGATATAATTTCTAGTGACACTTTGCTATAATCAGGAATTGCTGAACTGGTGTATGGAAAAATGAATCTATATAGAAAAAGACAAAACAACGCAAAGTCCTAATCCATCCAGGGAATTTTGGGACCAAGTTAAGCATTCTAATCTGAGTTCTAGGAATGTGGTTTTTGCAGCTTGTATCCTCAAATGATTTGTCCAAAAATAATTCAATATGATGACATATGGTATGCCTTCCAGTTCTAAAGCTTTGTGACCCTGAGAGAGGAACACATCAATGGACAACATGCAGAAAGATCAGTCTGAGTGACTGCATAACCAGAGAACCAAAAAGCTGCAGTCTTGGAATCACAGCTCAGGAAGAAGAGTGTTCCAAAGAAGGATTGACTCTGACAAAAGCTGAAGTGAGCAATCGGAGTTCACAACTTGGTGCTTAACCATGGAAGTCTAGTTTTTATTTTCAGTCTCCACTGAAGTGAGATGGTCAAAATTACTTGGAAAAGGATCTCAAAGTTTGGTGATAGAAAAACGGGAGCCTGCAGCATCTTTAAGATACATGATAAAGAGAGCATGAAAGCTAATGACAAAAATGTCATGATTTCAAAATCAAAAGGATCTGTGATTTTCTTAAAGAAAAGAATTAAAAATAGTAAAGAAAATAGTAAGTACATCCATCATTAACAGTTGGCCACACCAGAGGGCTTAAAGAATACACTGAGAAAGACAAAACTGCCTCAAGTCTAAAATTAAAGTTTCAAAGAAAATTTAAAATTTAAAGTCCTCAAGAGTTCTTAGCAGCTCACTTGTCAAATTTTTTTAACATAATCTACAGTTACACATTTATATGATCAGATATGGTAAAGAATAGATGACTCTCAAACTAGAAATAAAAGGGAGCTATCCAAAGTAAGAAGATCTACGTAGCTAAAAATAGACTGGCAAGTGAGGAGCTGAAAGAGGAAGGAAAGAGCAAATGATTCAGGAGGAAGGGTGTGGGGGTTTTGCTGTTTTGTCTTTTTGGGTTTTTTCCTCCTCTTCTTTTTTAAAGATAAATCTTAGCTAGGCATCTTTACAACACTGACCCCAAAGCTCAAAGATTTAGCCTGGATAATGTGAAAAATTTATAATGGGCAGCATCACCTACTCCTGTCTTCAAAGAAGATGGGTGGGAGTGGGAGCTGATGAGTGGGAGAGGAATTGTTTAAATCTGTAATTTAAAACACTTTAAATATAATTCTGACTCCTAAGGATTGTCATAGCTACTTTAGAAGATTGGTTACATGGTTCCTTTGTCTCTTAAAGTATTAACAAATAGAATAACTTCCCTTTTTTCAGCTACACAAATATATGTCAAGATAGGAAAATGAAATACAACAAAGAAATTAAATAAATCTCAAAGAATTTATGTTGTCCAGAATACAAGGAAAGTCTGAGGCAACTGGTCTAAGTTTTGTACCTTTTCATGTGATAAACCAGTAAAAACAAAACAAAACTATAGCAAAGAAACAATGAACTTAAGTTTGTAGCTGTGTGCATTTGAGTTTAACATCTGTTAGAATTTCGCGAAGTGTAGTAAAAAGACCCTAGTTGACATCCTCAGCTACTCCTAACTTAGCCATGTGGCCTGGGAGGGCACTGCCCTTCTCTTGGTCTACCTACTCCATGAAAAGGGAATTTCAAAGGTTGTCATGCAGATTAAAAAGAGTAGTTAGAGAACACATGTGACACACCACAAACATAAAGAAACCTAAAATTTAGTTCTTGCAGCACCAGTTATGAGATATTCAGAGCTCTATATTCAAGTCCAAACACTGCTCCTTAAAAATGTCCTTCAGTGTTTCTGATAATTCTTTCTAGCTTTAATTAACTTTTTGTTTGATAGTATCACACTGTCACACTAAGGTAATAAAATCATCAGGTCCAAAACAAGATAAACATTTTAAAAATATTGACATGAGGATAATGAAAGGATATCAGGTTCATTGAACTTCATATTAATTACCACTTTAATATTTTTCCCTTCTCAATCAATTATCTCTTGTGTCCGACTAATATTTCAACAGAAAAATGAAAAAAGTAGACGGTCACAGAAAGAAAAATTACCAGTATATATTCATTAGTATTCAAAACAGAAAACAAAGGCATAATTTTCATTTGCCAAATTTGAAATGATTTTATAAATTATAACACCCAGAAATAGTGGGGTTGGCAATCAGTGAAATTTCATCTTTATACATAGTCAAGTATCCACTGGCAAAATGTTTAAAAGAACAATCTTTGTTTTAAGAGTCATAAAAACGTTGATTATCTTTGTAGCTATATTTTGACGTCCTATAGATGAAAAAAATCACAAAACAAAGGTTTATTTAAAACTTGTTATAGTTATTTTTCACAATGGTAAAAAAATGGAACTAAGATAAATATTCCTAAATCTGAATACGTATGTTTTTACACTATAGAAGACTGTATAATGCCCTGTGTTTAAAATTAGAACGGATTTTGTTCACTGTAAATATTAAATGAAAAGTATGTGTGTGTGAGTGTGTGTGTGTGTGTTGTGCACTGAAATGAAGACTAAAAGAAAATACATCACAGTATTAATAGTGGTTATCTCTGAGGTATAGGAGTAAGCTTATGTCCGTTTTTCAACACTTCCCCTAACTTCCTATAATGAACATGTATTAATGCTATAATCAGAAATGAACATTATTTTGTTAAAGTCATTCCTTGCTTTGTCAAAGTATTTGGTTCACAGGCAATGGTTGAAGACACCATGAGAATATCTCCAGTCAGCCATCACTGATGTTCACATTAGGTAAACATTCACAAGCCCCACTGCCATGCTACATCATATCAACCACAACTCTGTTCTCCAGTTCGCAAATTGGAAGCTGTGGCCTTAAAATATTGCACACTGAAAAGCAAGTGTATCCCTGACAACTCAGAAATATCAACATAAAATGATTCTTATTCTATACTGAAATGGACCTGATCTCTGGACATAAAGCATCAGAATAACCTAGCCTGATTTTGTTTTCGTACTTTTCCCCTCACCTTTTAATTGTTTTAGGACAGCATTAGAAAAGACCTAGTGACTTCTCTGACTGTAAAAGATAAACAAGAATGTGCTGACTCCCCACTGTGTGTATGGTACTATACCGAGCAAGAGGTACCTTTAATCTGACTCAGCCAAATGAGATCTGTTAACACAGTAATGAGGCTATGTAGAGACTGCAGATGCAAGCAAAATGTTCCATAAGCAAGCTTAATGCTATAGTAAACTGGGAAAAAGAAACCAAGTAGCGCATACGTGTTCTCTTGTAAGTGATAAATGACTTTTCACGTTGAACCAAATGCTTCCACCTTTAAAGGAGCAGGTGAGCAGTGTTGCATTTATAATGAGCTTTGTCTACATATAGTTAATGGCCCTAAATTGTAGTTTTGTTTCTAAGAGCTCACAATTACATGCTAATAAATTAAACATAACATGTCCTGATTTGATTTCTAACTACTTTGTGTCATTTCACAGAATGAAGACAATACAAACAAAAAAATATTTCAATATGAACAGGAATTCTGTACTCACAAAGAAATTATACAACAAAATAAGTCAATTATTTGTAATTTTAAAATATTTTATTTGCTTAATAAGTTTCATAGATGTGCATGGCAAAATGTAGAAAGAATTAAAATGAAAGGATCTGCCTTGTGACCCACATATCACCAGTCCCATTTCCCAGAGGCACTCACTTTTAACTATTTTTTGGTTGTGATGCTTTAGGACATTGTCTTAGGAAAATAACTTTTAACGTATACTACTGCTCTTGACTAACACATCTGAAACACTATCTGCTAATTTCCTAATTCACAGAATACACTCAAATTTATATACACACCCTCCAGTTTGGAAAGGAAAATCAACTTTATTGAGATGTAATTTACATCTGAAACATTCATCTCTTAGTGCACACTTTTATGAGATTTGACAATTGCAATTCACTCATCCCTCCTCAGATCTCCTCCTTTTTAAACAACTCCTCTCCCCACCCAGCTGCTGGCAAGCAATGTTTTAGACTCCTATACTTTCACTTTCTCCATGAAAAAATGAATGTAACCTTGTAAGTCTGGCTTCTGTCATTTCTCTTAAGGCATTTGATTCATGCTTTCACTTATCTAAGTAGTTTTTTTTTTTAAATACACACATTTTGTTTTTTTCATTTATTAAAGGACATTTGACTTTTTCCCAATTTTTACAAATTAGGAGTAAACCTTTATTAAACATCATTATACAGATCTGGATGTGTAGTAAGTTTCTTTTATCTTTGCCAATTACCTAGGAATAGTACTACTATGTTGTATAGAAAATGTATGTCTAATTTTATCATAACTGCTAAAATATTTTCTGAATGGCTGTAACCCTGGACATTCCCTCTGGTAATGCATGAGAATTTCAGTGACACCACTTGCAAATTTCTCATTGGGTAGTTTGCTTATTATTGAGCTCAAAGAATTATTTCTATATTTTGAACATAAATGCTCTATTAGTTTTATATTTTGTAAATATTATGTCTCATTCTGTGGTTTTTCTCTCATTTTTTAGCAGCATTCTTTTTTTATTTTTTATTTATTTTTTTATTTTAAAGAGAATAAAACAAAAGAGGGCAGAACAAAGCAGATCAGAACAGAACAACATAAGGAACACAACAGTTTACAATAAGACAACTGGACATTAACAGTAGCTATCAAAATATCTCTTTCTCTGCTATGGTGGAGCATAGTTTCAAATACAATAATATCCAACATAACATAATAGTATAAACCCATTCAAGAGAATGAAAGAATTACAGGACATTCTGAACCGAATAACTATGATCAATTAGCAGCATTCTTCAAGGAACAAATTTTATTTAATTTTGATAATCTAACTAATATTTTCTTTTATGGATAGTATTTTGTAGCTTTTATCTAAGAAATAATGTCTTCCCTAAGCATTGAGATTGTCTTCTATTTTTTCTTTTATTATTTTTTAAAATTTTTTCAGTCCATGATCCATTCTGAACTATCAATTGTAAACATGCAAAGTATGTTTTGAGGGTCTTATTTCATTTTGTTTGCTTACTGATGCCAAATTTTTCTAGCATCATTTAATGAAAATAATCTTATACTTTCTCCATTAAATTGCCTTTATTTCTGTGTCAAAAATCAATTGACATATATGTGTGGGTCTACCTCTGGTTTCTCCATTCTATGCCATTGAACAATGTTCCTCCCCTTTTCCAATATAGCTTCAGTTACTGCAGATTTATAAATCTCCAAATTGGGTACCATCAGAATTTAAACTATGCTCTTTTTTCACAATTTACTTGGTTATTCTAGTTTCTTTGCTTTGTTATGGAAATTTGAGGGTTTATTTTGTGAGTTTTGCAAAGATCTCTGCTAGTATTTTTGTTGGGATTCTGCTTGGAATTAAAGTAAATCTATAGCCTAATTTGAGAATAACTAACATTAACAACATTGAGCCTCTGATTGTGTGAATACAAAATATGGTTCCATTTATTCAAATCTTTAAATTTCTTCAATTGTGCTTTGTACTTAGAGGCTGTCATCTGAATTTAAGTATTTACTGATATTATATAATTTTTCTTCTTTAGTCTGCTAAAATGATAAATTACAATATTAAATTTTTGAATATTGAATCAGTCTTACATTTTCAAATAAATTCCATTTGATTATATTGTATCATCCTTTCATTATACTTGGTAAAATTTTGTTAAGATTGGTAAAAATTCTACATTTTTATAGGAAATATTGGCTTATGGTTTTCTTTTATTATAATTAACCATAGTCTTAGAAGATGAACAGGAAGATATTCTCTCCACTTGCATATTTTAGAAGCATTTGTGTAGGATAGACACTATTTCTCCCTAAAATTTTTGATAGAATACACTGACAAAGCTATCTTACTTGGTAAAGCTGTTAAGCACTAGACTATGAAAAGTCATATATATATTCATATTCAAGTTATCTGCTGTTTCTCTAATGGTTTTTGGTAATTTGACTCTTAAGGAATTAGCACATTTTATCTAAATTTTTTAATTGTCCTTCAATAGTCCCTTATTTTTATGTTCCTGTCTATAAAGTGCATAGTGGTGTTCTCTCTTTGATTTCCAGCCAGTATTTTGTACATGTCCTCTTTTTGATTGGTAAATCTAGCTAGAGGTAGATCAATTGTATAAATATTTTTAAAAGTAGCTTTTAGCTTCCATAATTTTCTTTAATGCTTACTTTCAACTTCATGGTAATATCTTCTTACCTTTATTATTTCTTTCCTTTGGTTTGATTTGACTTTAATGCTCCTAAAATTTTTACTCTAAATCTAAGCACTGCTTTAGATTTCTGGTATGTTTTAATTTTCATTCACTTAAACAATATTTTGTATTTTCTTTCACCTTCTATTTTGACTTATAAGTATTTAGAATTTTGCTACCTAATTTTCAAATATCTGAGGATTTTCCAAATAAACCACCGTTCTTGATCTTGTTTATTTACATTATATTCAGAGGATATATATATATTTGTTTGTTTTAAATTTGTTAATTTGTCTTGTGGTGGACAATATGATCTACTTTGGCTAGCATTCTTATGTCTACCATAAAACAATGTGTCTAATGTCAGTAGTTGGAACTGTACATTATTGTCAATTAGGTCAAGATGACTAAAAGCACTTTTCAGATCTTATATATCCTTACTAGCCTTTATCTACTTATTCTAGAATTATAAGAGTATTGAAGACTCAAATAGTTTTGTGTTATTTCATTTTCAATTCTATCTATTCATGCATTTTGAAACTCCAATTAACCCTTGCCCTTTGATGAAGTGATCTTTTTATTTTTATAGGATATCACTCATAACATCCTAGTTTTTGAAGTCTACATTGTTTACTGTTAATATATAGACATTCCAATTTTCTCGATTAGTATTTTCAAGAAATATCTTTTTTCATGTATTTCTTTTTAACTTATTTGTTCTTTTTATTTGAAGAACTTCTTAAAGAAGTGAAGCACTTCTTACACTTAAAGAGGGTTTCTTACAGATAGTTTATAGCTGGGTCCTGTATTTTTACCCAATCTGACAAACTCAGTTATTCCATTACTGTATTTAAATCATTTATATTTAATGTAATTCTTGATGTAGCTGAATAAAACCCCACCATCTTTCTAGTTGCTTTCTACTTTTTCTCCATCTATTTTTCTCCATTTCTATCTTTTTGGTCCTTTTTGTCATTCAGTCACCATGTTGTTAACTTCATTGAATATCTTTGTTCCAGTCATGTACATCATTGGCTTATTATATCACTTTAAGAAATATTTTAGGTTGCCTTTCTATAGATATCTTTGCCATAGTATAATGAATATGCTGAACTGAAATTTGTGTATTATTAATTCCTCTTTCACATCTTTTGTTTCAAGGTTATCATACATTCTACCTGTGTATATGCCATAAATTAACAGACTTTCCACTATTTTAGAATTAATGACCAGAGTAAATAAAGTTAAGAAAAATGTTTTTATTTATCTTTATTTTAGCTTTTTGTAGGGAATCTGTATTTCTCTGTGTAGATCTGCTATTAAATTTGATACTGAATTTACTTTGTCTTAAAAATTTCCCTCTATTGCTTTTTTTTTTCTGCACCAGGCTCAAACTCATGACGTTGAGCTTACCAAGCAAGTGCTTGAACCACCAAGCTAAATCCCCAGCCCAATATAAGGAATTCTTGCAGATCTTGTTTGTCTAAAAATGTCTTTATCTCATTTTCATTTTAAAAGATAATATCATGTGGTGTGGAATACTGTGTTAATTTGCTGCATCTCAAAGTTGTCACTTATTTTGTTTTGCATAGCTTATGATTACAGTGTGCTGTAATTCTTAAAATTGTTCCTGTAAGTGGGCACAGTGACACAAGCCTGTAATCCCAGCTACTCAGGAGTTGGTGGCAGAAGGATTTTCCAGGTTTGAGTTAAGTCTGGGTGACTTAACAAGACTCTGTCTCAAAATTAAAAAAAAAAAATTAAAAGGCTAGGAATGTAGCTCAGTGATAGTTTGTCCAGTGTGTGTGAGGCCGTAGGATGACCTAGGTTCGATCTCTACCACAGAAACAGAAAAAGAAAAAAGAAAAAGAAGAAAAAGTGTTTATGTAACATATCTATTTTATTCATGCTTCTTCCCCTCCACAAAAAATTTTTCTCTTTATCTGTGAATATCACCATTTTGAATATGATGTTTTTCCTAATTGTGTGGAGTTTAGGAGAGGTATTTATCATGTTTGTTTTCCTGAGCTTCTATGATTGGTAATCTGAAGTCTTTCATTATGTTTTGAAATTATTAGCCAGTACTTCTTTATGTATTTCTTCTACCCCATGCTCTTTCATCCCCATATAAAGTTTATTCATACATATATTACATCATGTGGTATTGTTCCACGTCTCTTCTATCTCACATCTACTTTTTGCTCTTCCATCTCTATCTCCTGACACTTCTCATTGTAGTATAAATATGACTTTACAATAGTATGATTATGCTGTTATAAGCAGTTTCAATTGATCCATCTTCAAATTTATGATTCTAT